>JAHIAM010002696.1:0-34061 GCA_021605205.1 Aegilops longissima
ATTATCAGTCCGTCGCTTTTATTTCTTCCCTATCACAAGTTAGTATAAAGCTTATTTTCTTGCACTAATAGATCATACATGTTTAGAGAGCAATTTTTATTGCATGCACCGATGACAACTTACTTGAAGGATCTTACTCAATCCATAGGTAGGTATGGTGGACTCTCATGGCAAAATTAGTTTAAGGGATATTCAGAAGCACAATTAGTATCTCTACTTGGTGCAAAGAATTTGGCTAGCATGAGGGGTGTCGGTGTCAAAACCGGTGGATCTCGGGTAGGGGGTCCCGAATTGTGCGTCTAGGCGGATGGTAACATGAGACAAGGGACACGATGTTTTTACCCAGGTTTGGGCCCTCTCGATGGAGGTAATACCCTACTCCTGCTTGATTAATATTGATGATATGGGTAGTACAAGAGTAGATCTACCACGAGATCAAGGAGGCTAAACCTAGAAGCTAGCCTATGGTATGATTGTTGTTAGTCCTCTCGGACTAAAACCCTTCAGTTTATATAGAACCTTGAATAGGGTTAGGGTTACCAGAGTCGGTTACAATGGTAGGAGATCTACATATCCATTATCGCCAAGCTTGCCTTCCACGCCAAGGAAAGTCCCATCCCAGGACAGGGGCAGAAGTCTTGAATCTTATCTTCATAGTCTAGAGTCCGGCCAAAGATGATAGTTCGGCTATCCAGGACACCCCCTAGTCCGGGACTCTCGGTAGCCCTGAACCAGGCTTCAATGTGATGAGTCCAATGGCGCATATTAACCGGCATTGCAAGGTGGGTTCCTCTTCCGAATACTTCATAAAGTTTTTGAACACAAGGATAGTGTCGGCTCTGCAAAACAAGTTCCACATACCACAGTAGAGAGAGAATAACTTTTGCACGGATCTGTTGGCGTATTTAGCGGTGTGACATCACACCAACCGGCCCATCATACTGATCGTTTTATTGTCCACCTCAGTAGCGTTTAGCGAGGCGGTTTTCTTGTACGTCTTATCAGCGTGGATCGTGCCCCCTTATTCAGGATTCTCATCAATCTCTGGGCGTGTAGCAACCCGTGCCCGTTAGCACGCTATCCTCTATCGAGCGAGTCCCAATGCGACCCACGGGAGAGGCTCTTGTATTCAATCTCTTTATAATGAGACCAAGGCCCTCTTCTTTTCCACCCTCCATCAAATTAAGCCTCGCTTAGTGTTCTAACACCCAAAGCTTCAGATTTGGTAACCCGGACCTTCGGCGATGTCCGGCTCCGACCACTTCGGCCGATGGATGTCTTCTTTACGTCATAGAAGAAAATGTGCTAAAGCTGCGAGCGCCTTGAGTATCTAACCGAGATTTTTACATAGACTGCCTGCTCGGGGCAGGTCATTCCCACTCGAGCCAGAGGCGTGGTGTTAGTGTCTCACTTCCTTGAGGTTTAGGCTTCGTAGGATCCCTTTATGTCGAGGGGCTCATGTTTTATTATGGGCTGGATTTCCATGACTTGAATCCGGAGTCCATCCTCCATATCTCTCGTCATTCATTGTAGTTATGTGAAGCCTTCCTCCATATTACCCCTCACTTTGGATTGTGGCTCAAGACCTTCAAGGTGGGCAGAAGAAGATGATCGAGGGGCAACAAGCGAGAGTCTTGAGAGAAGCGGTCATAAGAAAGATGTCTTGATGCTCAGAAGTGGCCGAGGGCTCTTTTCAAGAGGAGCTTGGTTTTGTAGCAGCAGGGGTGGTTTATATCACCGCTCGGGGGCACCAAATGGAGTGGCGCCACCACGCCTTCCGCTTCGAGTCCACCCACAATGGTGGCATCATGGGTCAGCCAGGGGGCTCGTGCGGGGGCCGTCCGGGGCGTTCCTCTGTTGCGAGGGCCGTGTTGAGACCTCCAAGAAAGGAATCAATCTGGTGCGTGGCGGCGAGGTTATCTTTGATTGAGCCCACTACTTGCAAGCATCGCCCCTGAAATCTGTGGGAGTTTAATCCGGAGGGACCACGAGCTCTCAACATTTTATGGGTACCCACGAAGATGTACAAATTGTTCTTGGATCACAAGAAGTGTCCGGACTTGACCGAGGCGCAGATCTAAGCTGCAATCACCCATATACTCAAATAAGTAACCCCATGGCCCAGACAGGCTGTTCATTCATTTATCATATATATGCCCTTTAAAGGAACCGTTTCTTGAGCAGGAGTGGATAGCCAAGGCAAAGTTGATAAGGTGTCCGGCTCCCTCCCGGAGACCACGTCGGATCCCATGCTTTCCAAGATGTTAAAAGCCGGCGCCCTTTAAAGAGGAAGCGAAGGGGGCAGCAAGGAAGCAACTGCCTCCGTGAAGGAGGTTTTTCAAGGAAGGGGATCGGGGATCCTCCCTCCAGGGGAGAAGAGGACCGCTTCAGAAGACCCGGAAGCCGAGGCCTCAAAGCGGGGAAAAAGTCTTCGTCGAGAGAAGTCAGGCCGGGGAAGTACCCCAGCCGCTTCTTCCCCAAGGGGATCAGCCCTCCGTGAGCCGTAAGTAAAAAGAGAGGTCCTGTGAATAAAGAACATCCTGTATTTATTTGAAGATAACCGAAATTGTACCTTGTAGTAAGTCTTGAGGATCTTAGTCCGGAGATGATAAGAGGCCAAGCGCCTCCACCTACTCGCGCTTTTAGATGCGGTAGGCGACCTGAAGTGTCTTCACGGAGAGTTTCCCGAGTCCGAGCGGGCGAGCAGATCCAAGCGCAGTGGCGTCTTGATCGGAGGAGCTGAAGGACCTGCTCTTCGAGGCAGTATATCTCGAGAAGATCACCGTGCGCTAATGGCTATATTGATTGAAAAATTCACGTCCGCTAAGGCGGATTGCATTAAACCGCGGAAGTTCTTGTGAGGGTTTGAGTCTGAAAAAAATGATGTACCTTCAGCGAGTTATGCATAATAGAATCGCCCTGTATGAATAGTAGCCCACGAGACTGGGTATGCTTGTCTGGCTGACGGCGTGCGAGATCATAATCTCGATACTAACATGTCGCGTTCCTATGTGGGTGGCGGGCGTCCGATGGCTAGCCAGCCCGATGAATTTGCGAAATAAGCGGCAACAGCGAAGCGGATCACGGACATCAGCTAGTCAATAAATGGTTGAACCGTCTGGAAGTATCACGACTTCTCCGCGGACACCTGGTAAGGGACCTTGGCGCCCATGCCTTACTACTTGTATGCTTTGATGTGACGAGTGCCGCTGCTCGTGGGGGCTGCTCTTGTAGGACGGACTTGCCGAGCTAAAAACAAGCAGAAGAGTAATGTCTGACCGCTTTAAAAGTGAGCGAAGAAATTTGAAAGCAACCAGGCTGCTCCTTGCAGGCGCAAAGAGGAAATGGCGATTGGCCTGGCTGAAGAATACTACCGACCGCTGCTGAGGTTCTTGAAAAAGAACGTCAAGCGAGAACAAGGAAGGACCTGAAAAGGCCACCGCCCGAATCAAGGATGCCGTTCCGCTATAGAGCTGCCAAGGAGGAGCGGAGTCAGGCGGGGATATTGCGGTGGAAAACCGTTTACTTTCGCAGATATCTGGATCGAAGTATGCTCGATTGGACAAACTGTGGAGTTGAGAGGATGCTTATCTGGACTTAGCGGCTCTGCGTAGCCTTGATTGGCGCTTCTGAGAGGCGGAAGGGGCCGCGAAGGAAGAAGCTATTTTGGACGCAATTCCATAGTCCGGAGCGTCCTCTTGGTTGACGATCGATCGGTTGGCGAATGGGCGAGCTGAATTGATTATCCGGACTTTCCATGAAGCATGTCATGACTCATTTTTGGCGAGCGGACCCGGCGAAGAAGAGTATTTTGGCTTAGTGCAGCAGTTTCTTGATGTGGTCTACGCGTGTCGGCGCAATGAAAGCGGTCGGCGTGTATTGAGAAGGCGCGGATTGGCTCTTGCCATGTCAAGGCATACTTGGGCTGAGATGAAAGGCCACCGATATTGCGTCCCTAGATTGGACGGACGGCGAGTACCCGATCGGCGCTATTTTGAGGAAGTTCTTCCAGTAGCTTTCGTTTAATAGAGGCAGCTTGATGCTTTCGAAGGATGTTATGTTTGAATGGCATGTGTATAATTTTATGAAACAACGTTTCAATTTAATGTAAAACTTTTATACTTGTGCCTTCAAGTAGCAAACTACCTCTTCTGGCCATTGATGTATATATGTATATAACTTTGAAAGATGGCGATCTTGACTTCAGCCCCCCACCTTTTTAGTCTTGAGGTGTTTACAAAAAAAAGTCGCGCTTTCACATAATCAACGTCTTGGTCCTATAAAGGAGGTGGTAGCGTAGCAAACTAGGCAACGGACTATAATGCTTTATACTTTCACTTAGCCATGGGAGTTCGATGGTGGGAATACTATATAGCCCACAGAGAACACCACTCTCCCGAATTCGAGGGTGCGTATGTGCACGACGAAGACGGTCCTTTGTTATCTTGGAGGAATTCTAAACATTCCGGTGAGTCGTCGAGTGGTTGACCAGTCTCTCGCTATATCATGACGGTCAGTTTTTCGACTTTTCTCTCTTGAGGTGCTACTCGCTTGGCGAGGCGGGGCACAATCTGCAGTAGTTCTCCTGGTGCCAGCGTTAGCGATAGAAGCGGAGCGTAAGGAAGCAAAACACAGAGGCGAACGAACCCAACATTCGACCAAAGAGCATGATTCGGAGCTGATGCATATAAGGCCCTAACTTCGAGGCGCCCGAACACTCCCTAAGGTATTAGGTCTTTTATAAAGCGGGCGAACAATGCCCTTGGTAACAAGCCCACAGTGTCCAGGTATGTGCAAACACAGCGCGGCCCGATGCCAAAGCATGACCTCCTCCTTGTCGGTGAGTGCAGGAGCAGGGGTCCCCGAACTTGCACACTGCGACCTGCGGCGTGGCTCAAAGGGGGCCCAAGGCGGCCCATCTTCATCAATGCAAGCTCAAGACCCTCGCGAGGCCAAGCCTCATGAGGCGGATGGCGAGGCTTCCTCGAGGCCGCAGACCTCGTCGAGGCTGGCTCATGAGGAGGCGGAGAGTTCAAGGCAGAGGTACCTCGCGAGGTGCCCATGGCGCTATCCCTTGGCGACCGAGGCGCAGGTGGGCGCCAGCCAGCCTGGCAGCATCCTCCCTCTTCTCTTTGGTGCAAAGGGAGCAAAGCGCAGGTGAGAGCATCAAGCAAAGGCATCCGTTTGATTGCAACAAGACCAAGACCAGCCAATGGCAGGAAAGGGAGTCATGTCGTGGAGCCCAAGCAGGCGATCATCCATGAGAGCCTTTGGCGGGCGAGGACCAACTTTAGTCAGGATAAGTGTACGCCGCATGTTCCCCTTCAAAATGGACAATTGTTGGCGCCCTTCCGCTCAATATTTGGGAAGAGGCCGAGGCCTTATACCTATATAAGTAGAGCTAGCCACCATAGTAGAGAGCAGCTAGAGGGGCTGACATCGAGGAGAGAGATCGGAATCCTCATCAAGGAAACCGGTAGCTAGAAGCGGTAGACACCACCCTAACAGTTCATCGCACTTTCGAAAGCGGACCCTCATGAGGCTGTTCTTTATTATTGTTCCTCATCAGCCCAAGAGGCAATCCATCCCCACCACACCTTTGAGTAGGGTGTTACACCACAATGGTGGCCAGAACGATATAAATCTTGTGTCTCTTGTGCTGTTAGTTAGTAGTTTAGGTCCCTGCGATTCGGTGAAGTGCGAGGCGGTGGAAAATTTGGATCATCGCGCGCACCCAGGTGTTCGAACCTCAAAGTCTGCGGAACCGAATCCGACATTTAGGCGCGCCCGTGAAAGTGCTTGCCCGGAATCTACCTTTAAATGCGCCTCGTTCTTCCCGACCACATAACCATATCGGCGCCCGTCGGTACCCGCGCCCGAGTACCGTACACCCTCGCCTCCCATGTCGCCACAGAGCAGCTCCCGTCGGCCAGGCGCCCTCGTGTTCGATCACTTTGCGTCAATACCGCCACCGGCGGAGCGAGGAAGCGGCAACAAGCATCGTCGACTTCCGTCCGTCCAATGGCGATGACGCCGCCGCCGCCCGCCCTTCACCCCGTACGGATTTCAGCGTCACGCCCACCCAGCGCCGCGGAGGCCAGGCTGCACTCATCATAGCAAACGAGCTCCTGCGCTACACGCCCGTCGGCAGCGTCTCGAAAAATAGCTCGACCAATTAAGCCAAACAAATCTCATGCGCTACGAAGCCCCGCGTCGTCAATCTCACCGCACCCGCCTGCAGAGCGATAAACTCAGACGCCTCGGCCGCCTCCTCCTCAAGTGCGCCCCAGCCCCAAGGCAGCAGCGGCCCTAGGCAGGAACCCGTTCCGCCCGAGCCTTCAGCAGCAACAGCAGAACCCTGTCGAAGTTCCTACCGCCCACAAGAAGCTGCCCGGCGCTCCCGCTCCAACACGCTTGGAACCTGCGCTGCCCCCGACCGCGGGCGAGAGGCCTGAGACCAAGCTCTCTGTCGTCCGGGGCCCCCAGCTGACTCTGGCCGGGCCTCGCCAGCCTTCACCTCCGAGCTGCCTTGCGTCGCGTAGCCCGCCAAGTTCAAGCCAGACCACCTTCCTCGCTTTCTGACCGCACGCTGACCCTCTGAAGTTCCTCCGGCTCTCGATCCTGGGCGTCGAGGCTGCCTGTGAGATGAAAAGGTCATGGCGAGCTGGTTTCCACTTGCACTCAGGGGCGGGGCCGCGCACCGCTCCTGAATCGGCCCAGACACGATCTCTTCTGGTAGAGATGTGCTGCAGCTTCATCGCCAACTTCAAGAGTACTCGCGACCCGGCCACCCAATAGCGACATGCGCCCGAATCAAGCAGCAGCCGGAAGCCACAAAAAGTACATCGGTAGCTTCAACAGCGCGCCTCAAGATCCCAGGTAGCGGAGGAGGCCATCATCTCCCTTCTCCCGCGGCCGTCTTGGACATCAAGATGAAGGAGGAGCTAGCGATGCATGAAGATCTATGCACCTCCTTGGAGCTGTTCAACTTGGCGACCAAGTGCACGGGGCTGAGGAAGCGCCTCTCCCTCCTCGAGCTGCCTGCCGTGGATCCGAAGATGAAGTCCAAGGCCAGGGCGTGAAGCGCCAAGGGCTCTTGCGTACTCGTGGCCGAACGGACACCAAAGCGAGGCGAGATCAGCGAGGTCCTCCAAGGGCAACCAGATGCTGCGTGTACCGACCTCCACACCCACAACACCAATGAATGCCAAGAGCTCCGGGCGCCTTGAGAAGAAGGGTGGCGGGCATGTGCTTGTGCCCAGCGGCAAGACGCTGACCGAGGAGGAGGAAAGGAATCACGAGGGCATTGGGAAGACCAGCGGCCCAGCGCCAAGGTGGTGCGACCAACCTCGCGAGGACCGCTAAGCAGAGACCCACCTCGCGATGAGGTGGAGGATCAGCCTCGCGCGAATCGCCATGAGAGACGCAAGCCTCCTCGGCTGCCGCCGCCACCAAGGAGGAGTGAGGGCAAATCGCCAGGGACCCGAGAGGCTGGGGCTTCGAGAGCGCGTTCGATTGCACGCATCTGGGCGGAGCTCAAGCCCCGACCTCTCAAGCATCTTCAAGCGATTCGCCGCTTGAAGTGAATACGGTCCTTCCCAAGCTCGAGGCCCACGCGCCCTCTCGGTGGTCGGCGTGCGCCATCACGTTCAGTTCTCGGAGACCAGCTCAAGTGCGCAGCCAGTGGCTGGAGTTCTCCCGATGCTTTGTTCCCCAATCATCAACAATGTGCTAGTCACCCAAGACCCTCGCCGGCCGGAGCAGGGCTCAATGTCCTATCCGTGGAAACATTCAACAATCTTCAAGTGCCTTCTGATCGGCTTCAGCCAACCAAGCCTTCTAGGAGTCACCGGCGGCTCCACCAGTCCGATCGGGCAGGTCCGCCTTCTGTCACCTTGGGGCTCGCGACAACATCGCACGCGAGCTCGCCGACTTCGGCGTCGCCCACATTCGCTTTGCCCGTCCTAGCGCCATCCTCGGGTACCCAGCGTTGGCCAAATTATAGCCGTAACCCACCATGGCTACAAGCCGTCCTCAAGATGCGAGGAAGCGGCGGGGTCATCACGGTTGCCTGTGAAGAGGGCAGCGGTGTGCTCCTGGAGGCGAGCCTTCAGGCCGCATCCTAGAAGACCCGGACCACATGAGCGAGGAGGCCTCACGAGGCCGCAGACCGAAGAAGAAGACATCGACCGGCCCGGCTCCTCGAGGGCAGGCCCCTCAGGGGCCAGCGCGGGCCGAGAACCTCCTTCCATCCGCATAGAAAGCGCGCTGGCGCCCTCCTCGAGCGGGGCTCGGGGAATCTCCCTAGAGGGCCGCCGACCTCACCAGAGTCTCGAGGGGCGCTTGGGCACCACATGGGCGTGCTTGAAGCACGTTTCCCATAAGCAGAAGCAAGGCAAGGAGGGCCGAGACCCTCGAGAGTTCGTCGATAAGGCCATTTAGAGAGCTCTGAGGAGTCAAAAGGGTCATGAGGGGCAGCCGCCGCCCTTGTGTGGCCCCCATCGAGCGAGGATGGTGGAGCTGCAGCGTCTGCATCGACATACGAGGGGCTCAGCCAGTCGCGTCTCAAGGCGCCTCTCGGCCCTCATGAGTGGGACGTTGCGAGGTCTGCCCCAGCTACGTCTGCGCATGCCTTATGGCACTAAGCCAAGCGGCAGCTGCGCAGGCGTCTCATGGGAGCCCATCACGAGGCTCAAGAGGTCAGGCGCGCCGCAGCCTGCCCGGAGATGGAGATCGGCCAGCGAAGCACGCCCGCGCCTCGGGCCCTCCGAGGCCCACAGGCCCCAGGGGCTCGTGAGATCGGCTCCCGCAGCCCACAGGTCTACTACCAACTCCACCTCGCTTCAACATCACGGGTGACATCTTTAAGTTTTATTTTGGTGGGGCGCCTTCAGGCGCATTATTCCCGCCCGCGTGGGTCACGTCCCTGCAGTGCATGTATCCCTTTTATTTCATGTCATTAGCTTATCTGTTAGGCGCCCCTCGGCTGCATCATCCCCAAGCCGCTCGGGACTGTCGGCAGCATGTATCCTTCTTGCGTTTTCCTTAGGATTATGCTCTCATTCCACCATACTTGTTATTTGTTGCCTTTTCCTGAGTAGCGGAATCTTGCTTGGCGTTAAAGGGGGTGCAGAGCATCGCGACTCAGAGGCTCCTCTGGGCTCTCTGGCCCTCACCCTCTGGTCTTGTCCATGGCATGCGACACTGGCTTGCCCGGCCCAGTGAGAGAACCAGCCCGAGCAGGACCGGGCGGCGTGGGAGTTAGTCATCTAACTTAACTTAGCAGCGTTAAAGGGGGTGCACTGAGCATCGCGATTCGGGGCTCCTCTGGCTCTCGGCCCTCACCCTCTGGTCTTGTCCATGGCATCGACTGGCACAGCCGGCGCGGTTGACAGTGAGACCAGCCGAGAGCAGGACCGGGGCGTGGGTTGCTTGACCCAGCTTGCGCATTACAGGGGGTGCTGAGCATCGCGACTCAGGGCTCCTACCGGCTCTCGGCCCTCACCCTCTGGTCTTGTCCATGGCATCGCGACACGGCTTGCCCGGTGGACGGCTGAACCAGCCGAGCCGGGACCGGGACATAGAGTTTAAATCATCTAACCAGACTTGCGCTTTAAAGGGGGTGCAGAGCATCGCGACTCGGGGCTCTACCGGCTCTCCGACCCTCACCCTCTGGTCTTGTCCATGGCATGTGACCTAGCTTGCCAGTGACGGCTAAGACCAGCCGAGGCGGGACCGAAGGCGTAGAGCACCGGCATCTGGTCAAATTGTAGGAACACACTCGAAGATAAGGCCCGGCCGAGGCGCAACCCGCCTTGAGGTAGGGCCCGTGAGTCCGCGCTGGCTCGCGGGTGCCCCAACACCCTCATGAGGCCTCGCGCCTCTCCCAAGCAACTAATGGCGGGACTAACGATCGCCATGGCGAGCTCTTGTTCCTTTGTGGTGAACCTGCAGGGTCCCTCAAGCACGCAAGCGACCTGTCCACCGCAATCTCGCCGGTCAGAAGCCACGGACTTAGCGCCCGCACCGGGAAGCATTGTCACGACCCTCGGGATAAGTCACCCGCCGGACACACTAGTTATCGCAACACCATCCCCCACACTCAATGCAACCCCGTGTTAGCAATGTCGCTCTCCTTTCTCACCGAATGATAGCTACTTGGCGCCAAGGGGGCCCCCCTGGCGTCATGACTCGAGGCTCATACGGACCTCGGGTCTGGCCTTGACCCGCGGCATCGCGACACAGCATACCGGCGCAGCTGAAGCCGCCTTGGGGCTGGGACACATCGGCGGAGAGCATCAAGCCCTCACGAGGTCGAAAGAAGAAACTGAGCTAGAAGCGGAATGAGCATCTCGCGATTGCCTCATAAAAGGGTTATATTGACAAGCGAAGCTACAAACATCTTACAAGCCCCATGTAATCTACATTCTTAGCTCCTCGCGGAGAACAAAAGCCATGAATCCTAAGGAGTCCTACCTCGGGGACCACCTGCGGCGAGCGCCATCATCAGCGATGGGCCACCGGTCCGGCGCCAACCCCGTCGGATCGAGGCGGCGGCGGCTGGCAAACTCCCGCCTGCTCTCGGGGGCCTTGAGCTCGGGGGCTTATAGCCATTGTCGTCGCTTCGTCTCCGTCGTGTGAAGAGTTCGGTGGAGTCGGCTGGATCCTCTGGCGCCTCTGTTGCACGAGGAGCTGCCAAGGAGTGGTCGGTCGGCCTCTGTCTCACCGTGCGGGACCTCGACCACCTCTCCGGGCAGCACTCCAGTCGGCGACCCTCGCGTCGAAGACCTTGAGGACACCTGAAGCACCATCCGTACTCGAGGTGGATCGTGAGGCGCCCCTCGCCTGCGGACCCGGGCGACCTGCCCCAGCCTCGAGTCATGAAGACCTGCGCAGGGCAACTACCGCGACCTCTGCCCGATGGCAGGGGTACCACAACCGGCGTCTTTGCCAGCGAGTCGAGGTTCCCCTGGCCGGACGACAGGCGAAGAAAGAAGGAAGGCAATTCAAGACTTAGGGCGTGGCGGCAAGCACAAACTCCCGGCGAGAGCCTCGGCGTGGACTCCGGGGGCAGCCGCGCACCTGCCGTGACCCGCCCGGCGTCGTCCGCAGCGCCCTCGTGGCGCCCGGCGCCCGCCTCCTTGAAACCACCAATTTGCGGCATTACAAGGGAAGAGGAACCACAGTGGCGGCCGCACTGCACGGGGCATGGGCGCCTCCACGGCAAGCGCTCGCCCTGACACGGAAGGCAAGCCGCTTCTTTGGAGGGAGCAGGTCGGGATCCTCTTGAGGCCTTTCCCTTCTCTTCCGTGGAGAACGGTGGATCGAACCATGGCAACTAGGCGAAGCGAGGAGGAGGAAAGCGAGAGGATAGGCGGAAGGCGCGAGCCGTTCCGTGCCTCATAACCGACTAAGGCCAGCCGTCGGCCTCCACGATCACCGGTAATCATGACCAACTCTGCATGCAGGGACTTGTCGAGTCCGGGTGGTTACGAGGCATCATGGGGAAGCGATGCGCGCGTCCAATAAACGCCACGCGTCGCCCAAAGAGCCGCGAGCTGTTAGGGCCCATGGCTTCGCACTTGCCCTTCGCCTCTCTGCTCGGCCAAGTTGAAGGCGCCGTGGGCCAGGGGCTCTGTTGGCGTTACAGGGAGCAGGGTCCCCAGACTTGCACTGCTGCTGACTGCTGGCGTGGCTCAAGGAGGCCAGGATGGCCCATCTTCATCAACATAAGCTTAAGACCCTCTTGAGGAGGCCAAGCCTCGTGAGGCGGACGAGAGCTTCCTCGGGCCGCGGCCTCATCGGGCTGGCTCATGAGGCCCGGAGAGTTCAAGCAGGGTACCTCGCGAGGTGCCCATGGCCTTAACCATGACGACCGAGGCGCCCGGTCGAGGCGCCAGACCAGCCTTGGCGTCCTCCTTTCTCTTTGGTGCAAAGGGGAGCAAGCGCGGCGAGCATCAAGCAAAGGCATCCGTTTGGTGCAACAAGACCAAGACCAATAGCGGCGGGAAGGAGTCATCGTGGAGCCCAAGCAGGCGTCATCACGAGCCTTTGGCGGGCGAGGACCAACTTTAGTCGGGATAAGTGTACCCTTTGTTCCCCTTCAAAATGGCCAATTGTTGGCGCCCTTCCCGCTCAATATTTGGGAAGAAGCCGGGGCCTTAGCCTATATAAGTAGAGCTAGCCACCATAGTAGAGGCAGCTAGAGGGCTAACATGTCGAGAGAAGATCGGAATCCTCATCAAGGAAACCATAGCTAGGCGGTTGAACACCACCTAGCAGTTCATCGCTTTTGACCAAGAAGCGAGATCCTCATGAGGTTGTTCTTCCTTGTATTGTTCCTCATCAGCCCAGAGGCAATCCACCACACCACACCTTTGGGTAGGGTATTACACCACAATGGTGGCCCGAACGATATAAATCTTGTGTCTCTTGTGCTGTTCCGTTAGTAGTTTAGGTCCCTGCAATTCGGTGAAGTGCGAGACGGTGGAAGGTTGGATCACCTCGCGCACCCCAGTGTTCGAACCTAAAGGGTCTGCCGGAACCCCAAAAACGACACTCCTCGGTTATAATAAGAGACCGGGGATGAGTAACAACAAGAGAAAGTGAAAAAAGTTTCTGTGAGGTCTTAATCTGAAAAGAATCCTTGCAATGGGTCCCTCTTGCGTCTGCGCTGTGTCTCCGTTGTGCCGTATCCTGGATGGGTATATACGGCGTTCATCTGTAAAAGAGGAACTTAGTTTGAAAAGATCGCTAAAATGTAATTGGAAATAAAATAGAGTATGATTCAAAAATGAGCAAAATTGAGCTTTATTGTCTCTTGTTGTACATCGTGGAGCCCCTTGTAAGAAGTGCAGCGGCTAGTAAACATCATGTTTATTTATGATGGACTTCGCCTAACCGTGTCAGAAGTGCGAACGACACTGCTTTAGGCGCTTTTGGCCAGCAAGGCCGTATTAGTGTGAGGCTGTTAAGGCGGTCTCACATTCTTTCCTTGAGGGACACGCGCAGCTTCCTTTAATGAAATGATGCCTCGTGGACCGGGCATTTTAAGTTTAAGAGATGCATAATGCGGTATTGCGTTAAAGCGGGCGAAAGCTTGGCGTCGAGTAGTGCTTTCGATGGCTACTTTTAAATGGGCGATGTGGAAGACCAACTTTTCCGGCGGAAGTTGTCGGGTGAGCCAAACATAACTTCCAATAGTAGGGAGCCCGTACAATGGGCATGTGTGCCTGGCATTATTCCTTGGAAGGAAGTGTTGCTATGGCTAATCCTGTTTGGGTTTATCCCCATGTTGCGGATTGTGTCCTGACATAGTAGGTTTAAATCACTGCCGCTGTCCATTAGGACCTGCGTAAATTGAAGACCGTCGATTATAGGTTCTAGTATCAAGGCAGTCCATCCTGCGTTCCGGATACTTTCGGAGTAGTCCTGATGGTCGAAGGTAATTGGTTTTGACAACCAGTGTTTGGACTCCGCTGGGGTAGATTGTGCGGCCCGTAATTCAATGGGTGCCGCTCTGTTTTCCCCTTTTGTTACTTGAAGTGAAATTCCTTTGTTTTGACCTCTTGTGGGAAATTCTTTTGTTTTCCGGGGATCTGCTTGTGGTGCTCGTCATCATCCTCACTTGGTGTGTCGAGCCCCTTGTGTTCGGCGTTAGTCTGCGGACTGCTTGAAGACAACAATCTCTGTGGGTATGGTTTGTAGGCTTCCGAATCTTGTGGATTTGGCATATCTTGTCCAAGATTTTGTTTAAGTTGGACAGCTCATCGCTATTGTCCTTAAGGGGCAGTTTTTATTGTCTGCCGTGAGCTTTTGAATCGGCGTTGTTTGCAGCGCTCTTTGGACCATTCCCTTAATCCGTGCTGGTCCTTGCTGCGTCGTGGTTTCCCATTCCATCCTGACTTGGATGTACTTGGGTCGCTGGTACGCATCTTGCTAGCCAGCTATCCTCTCCAGCATAAGCGGGTCATGAGAACTTATTAGTGCGGCCATTGTTCTTGGCTTTTCCTCGCCAAGGTGTCTGGCGAGCCATTAAATCCCAGACGTTGTGTTTAAAAGCTGCTAAGGCTTGAGCGTTGAGACAATCGACTATTTAGTTCTTTTGGTGAGGAACCTGTTCCGAATTTTGAGTGACTCTCCGGGCTGTTGGGTTATGTGACTTAGATAAATGCGTAATGGGAGGTGGGACATAGGTTCCACTGAAATTGGCCTGAAAAGCATCCTCAAGCTCTTCCCAACTACCAATGGTGTTTTAGGGAGGCTTTTAAGCCAATGCGGGCTGGCCCTTTGAGCTTGAGGGTAGGTATTTTATGGCGTGAGATCATCTCCTCTAGCCATGTGTATGTGGAGGATATAATCCTCAATCCAGACTCGAGTGCATCGTTCCGTCGTATGCCTCTATATTTACGGGCTTGAATCGCTGGAAATTCATGATCCAGCACCTCATCGAGTGAAACATAGAGGTCTGTGGCGCCCTGTATTTGGGTGTGCCGTGATGTTGGATATTTGGCGTGTTGTATTGCTGCTTGAACTTGTTTCCTTGGACCGTACATAGATCTACTTGGGCCAACCTTTTGGTGCGAATCCTTATGCGGATCGCGTGCGGCTTGTGTCTTGGCGCCGCTTGCCGCTCTATGTTTGCCATGTGGTCGTCTATCCGACCGGTGGCCTCTTTGTTTTTTGATCGTGGGGCTCTCGGCCTCCTCGCCAATTCGGGCGTAGTTTGTGCTTTGGGTAGCTCTTTGCTTGGCGGTTTGTCGCCATATTTGTCTGCGGTGTTGAGTAATTTACTCCATCTCATTGGTCGTCTTCCGCTGTTACGAGCCTCTACCTTACCTTTTTCAAGCTACGCGATGGCGAGGAGCTCTTTAATGGAGAGTTCTTGATCCAATAGCGTGTCCGTGAGATCGTCCGGGACTATTGTCCTTCCGGGGGACGAGTTGTTTGTCCAAGTTGGCCTGTTCGGATGGTTGCTCAATGGCATGTTCATCGTCGGCCAGCTCACCCTGCTCTATGCAGGTCGTGTGGGCGCTATCTTTGTCGAGGTGGAGTTTTGGCGGCGCTTACGCGCCGCTTTGGCTTCTTCGAGGGAATTTTCTTCATAGCGTCTAAATCGTTCCTCGTTATCGCTTCCCTTAGGTGTGTCCACCATATATATATCGTAAGTTGAGGTGGCCATCCGATTGCCACGTGGCGCTGGTTCTTAATCGTCTCGGCGTCGTCGTCCATATCATCGATGTCCTCGGTCGAAGTCGAGCATGTCATTAAGTCATCGGCGGTGGCTACAAAGTGGGTGGTGGGTGGGCGTTGAATTTCTTCGTCGTCGAATCCCAACCTTCGACCGTGGTTCGGCCAGGGCTCCCGACAAAAGAGAGACTTTAATGAGTTCAGGATATCGCCAAAGGCGAGTCTTGAAAGATTTCTTGGCGGTGAACTCCATAACCGGGCTTGATCGGATCGGTGGCGGTAGCGGGAGGTTGGTCCGGAAAGGAGTCCGGCACACAGAGTCTGAGCTTTGCAAAGAGATTTCAGCCCAGGTGGTGTCAACCAACCGTCCTCGATCAATGAAACCGGCTCCAGATTAAGGGTCGGGGCGGGCAGTCGCGACCTCCAGGAGCCTTGTTCGGTGGCGAGCTAGATCGTACCCATCGAGGAGCAGTCACGGCACGCTCGGCTGTGGCTCGAATTCGTCGAAGATCAAGTCTCCGCGGACATCGGCCGTATAGTTCAAACTTCAAATCTGACTGATGGCCAGGGGTGTAGCTTCGATCTGCTCGGATGGCTAGCGAATTGGCCCTTGATGCAAAGCCGCGAATCTGAAGATCTGTCGGGGAGAAAAGTCTCACCACGGACTGCGTCTTTCTTGATGATTGAAGGAGCCATCAGGGCCAATAGGTGGCGACGGAGGAACTCTCAATGAAAGCACCAATGTCGATGTCAAAACCGGCGGATCTCGGGTAGGGGTCCCGGCGTGCGTCTAGGCGGATGGTAACAGGAGACAAGGGACACGATGTTTTACCCAGTTCGGGCCCTCTCGATGGAGTAATACCCTACTCACTGCTTGATTAATATTGATGATATGGGTAGTACAAGAGTAGATCTACCACGAGATCAAGGAGGCTAAACCCTAGAAGCTAGCCTATGGTATGATTGTTGTTCGTCCTACGGACTAAAACCCTTCGGTTTATATAGACACCAAATAGGGTTAGGGTTACACAGAGTCGGTTACAATGGTAGGAGATCTACATATCCGTATCGCCAAGCTTGCCTTCCACACCAAGGAAAGTCCCATCCGGACACGGGACAAAGTCTTCAATCTTGTATCTTCATAGTCTAGGAGTCCGGCCAAAGATGATAGTTCGGCTATCCGGACACCCCCTAGTCCAGGACTCCCTCAAGGGGGAAAGGCAAGCTCAGCATGTTGGATGATCCAAGACAATATACTTTATTTCGAATATAAGAAAACATAATCCATTATGTTATCTTCCTTGTCGAACATCAACCTTTTAGCATGTCATATTTTAATGAGTGCTACATAACTACAAAAGATGTCCAAGATAGTATATTTATATGTGAAATCTCTCTTCCTTCAATATTTTTCATGAATTGTTCAAGTGACCAATTCTCGTTTGTTAACTTCAATAAGTTTACTACCTATACTTATTATATGTGAAGTCATTACTCCCCATGTTATAAGCATATGAAACATACATAAATTCAGATTTATGATATTCAATTCATTCAACCATTTACTCACAGGATATATGTGAAACGCGTGAGTAAATGACAAACTACTCAAAAAGATATAAGTGAAGAACAACTGAGTAGTCAAATAATTAACTAGCCATGGGAGGATTCTATTTCATTCAAGATTTCAGATCAATGATTTTATTCAAACAGCAAGTAAAATTGAAAATATGCTCCAAGCAAAACTCATATCATGTGATGAATAAAACAATAGCTCGAGTAAGGTATACGATAGTTTGAAGGCGAAAGGGGATGCCTTCGGGGCATTCCCAAGCTTAAGCGCTTGAGTCTTCCTTGAATATTACATTGGGGTGCCTTGGGCATCCCCCAACAAGGTCTTTCCACTCCTTATTCTCCTCATATCGATATCTCACCCAAAGCTTGAAAACTTCAATCACACAAAACTTAAGAACTTAGTGAGATAGGTTAGTATGATAAAGTGCAAACCATTCACTTTGGTACTGTCAAAGACAAGGTTCATAGTTGTTCTCACACGATGCCTACTATACCTTATCGTTTCTACAATTTATATTGAGAAATATAGGCCATAGAAACTAGAAAACACACAAACTATGCAATGAAAACAGAATCTGTTAGAAAGCGAACGTGCTGTAATGATACGAACAGAAACCATATTTCTGCTACTCCAAAAATTATGAAATAAATTGGTGGACGTGAGGATTTCTATTAATCTTCTGCAAAAACAATCAACTCAAAAGCACTCTTATGTAAAATTGACAGCTAATCTACGTGAATATAAAGTTTACATTTTTTACAGCAAGATCACATTAACTTTCACCCAAGTCTTCCCAAATGTCTTACTTGGCACTTTATCTAAACAAAATCTATAAAACATAATTACTACAGTAGATTAATCATGTAAACACACAAAAACAGTAAGGTTAAATATTGGGTTGTCTCCCAACAAGCATTTTTCTTTAATGCCTTTTAGCTAGGCATGATGATTTCAATGATGCTCACATAAAAGAAAAGAATTGAGACATAAAGGGAGCATCATGAAGAATATGACTAACACATTTAAATATAACCCACTTCCTATGCCTAGGTATTTTGCGAGCACATAATTTATAGGAACAAGAATCAACTAGCATAGGAAGGCAAAGCAAGTATAACTTCAAAACTTTAAGCACGTAGAGATGAAACTTGGTATTATTGCTACTCCTACAAGTATATATTCCTCCCTCATAATAATTTTCAGTAGCATCATGAATGAATTCAACAATATAACCATCACATAAAGCATTATTTTCATGATCTACAAGCATAGAAATTTTACTACTCTCCACATAAGCAAAATTCTTCTCATTCGGAATAGTGGGAGCAAACTCAACAACATAACTGTCATGTGAGGCATAATCCAATTGAAAATTAAAATCATGATGAAAAGTTTCATGGTTAACATTATTCTTTATAGCATATATGTCATCACAATAATCATCATAGATAGCAACTTTATTCTCATAATAAATTGGAACCTCTTACGAAATAGTGGAATCATTACTAACTAAAGTTGACACTCTTCCAATCCCACTTTAGATTATAGTATTATTCATACTCCAAAATATATAAGTGAAGTTCATGGAGCATTCTACAATTAATATAGACTAACCAATATCCAAGCTCAAAATATATAAGTGAAGCACCACGAAGCATTCTATAAAACCATACTCAAAAGATTTAAGTGAAGCACAAATCACAATTCTATAAGATCATACTTAAAAGATATAAGTGAAGCACATGAAGTATTCTATAAATCAATGAAGGGCTATCTCATACTAGCATGGTTCTTAAAGGAAAAAACAAAACACAAGGACACAAATCATGTGAACAAAACAAAACCGAGGTCTCCGATAATTGTTGAAGAAGAGATGGGTTGCCAACAGGGGCATCCCCAAGCTTAGATGCTTGAGTATACTTGAAATATTTACTTGGGATGCCTTGGGAATCCCCAAGATTGAACTATTGCCTCTCTTTATTCTTCTCATATTGATAGTTCCTCGATTTTCGAACACTTCATCCACACAAAACTTTAACAAAAACTTTGTGAGATCCGTTAGTGTAATAAAGCAAACTACCACTTTAAGGTACTGTAATGAACTCATTATTTATTTATATTGGTGTTAAACCTACTGTATTACAACTTCTCTATGGTTCATACCCCCCGATACTAGCCATAGATTCATCAAAATAAGCAAACAACACGTGAAAAATAGAATCTGTCAAAAACAGGACAGTCTGTAGTAATCTGGAAGTTTGGTAAACTTATGTAACTCCCAAAATTATGAAATAAATTTGAAAATTTGAAAAATTTGTACATAAGTATTATGCAAAAACTTTCAGACCCATTTGACCTTCCAGTAAAAAACTTAAATTCATGCACTACAGCCAAAGTTTCTGTTTTTGTTCTGCGCATAGTAAACAAGCAATCTAATCAACCTTAAACCAAAGCTTGGCACATTATTTTTATAATACAATGGATATATACAAGGGGATAATTATTTACAAAGAAACTTCCATGACAAATTATACATTGTTTCCGTGAGCATGAACACAAGTGCTTAAGGTCGACCCTCACTTCTTCAATGCATAACTTTCCAATCACTTCTCTTTTTGAATAACTTTTTAGGCATGAGAGGCAAGTAATTGTTTTTTTGTATTTTCATTCTTTTTAAAAAAAATGTATGTTTCACCCACAACTAAACAGAAACAAAAAGGAAATACAAAATCTATTTAGTGAAGAAAGCAAACAAACGCATGCGAGAATATCAACCCCGCTATTGCTCCCCGACAGCGGCGCAGAAAAAACTTGATAATCCCCAAGTGCAGGGAATCATCATAGTAATTTCCAAAGGTGGAAGTGATAAGTATGGAGTGTCGAACCCACAAGGAGCTAAAGGTAAGATCAATATTCTCTCAAGTCCTATCTGCCACCGTCGACTCTCATTACGAGCGTTTGCTTCCAACTAGAAACGACAAATAAAACTACGTTGTGGGTATGAAGAGGAAAACTTTGCATGATATCAGAGAACTAAAATGTAAAAGTAGGTGGTGTTATCATAAAGTTAGAATATACTACTAAATATTATAAATAGCGAGTGTGTAATAGTGATGGGTCGGTGTGCGGAATTATCCTAGGCAATCTATCGTGGGTTTGTCACAGCATATGTCCTAGTCACGAGGACTTAGTCGTGGAGCCATCGCGACGGGTTAGCTTAAAGGGGTTAAAGTGGGACAAAGGACGCAAGGAGTTTATACTGGTTCGACCCCTTGCGGTGAAGGTAAAGGCCTAATCTAGTTGGTGTGGAATTGCTAGGGTTTCGATGACCAGGGAGCGAATCCGCTTGACACAGCTCTCGAGTTGTTGTTTGATGTCATATACCACCGCCGAATTCGTCCCTTTATATACATTGGTTGGCCTTGGTGGTTTATAAAATCGGCCGGCTCATAGCGTGTCGACTCGGTTTCTACCCTTTCCTATCTTACAACACAAGTTACATGTCATATGGCGGTTTCGTCTGACCCCTAATCCGCCTTTGGGCCTGGGTCTTCGCATAGACCTCCTCCATAAGCGCCATACTCCTTGTCTTCATGGGCTTCAATGTCTATAAATCATTATGGGTATAACCTGGCCCCTCCTGGCCGGTTTATATTCAGTAGTAATATCCACAACATTAGGGCCCAAATTGATTTGAACCTGTTCATGTCAAGCTTCAACACTTAGGAAAATTTCTTCTTCAGTACCTTCGAGTAAACCTTGTAATTCGCCATGACGTCATCTTCCAGGATTACAGTAAATCGTCATGACGTCACCTGTTCATTAAAGAACCGTGTATACCTTACTTTTATTAATGAGCCTCCGAAAATCAAGGCGACAACTCTGTTATATATCCATTT
Organism: Aegilops longissima; assembly: GCA_021605205.1. Classification (NCBI taxonomy): domain Eukaryota; kingdom Viridiplantae; phylum Streptophyta; class Magnoliopsida; order Poales; family Poaceae; genus Aegilops; species Aegilops longissima. Next base: position 20,665 of record JAHIAM010002696.1, read on the forward strand.
TTTGGGCTCCTCGATTCCCATGCCTGTCGCTTATCCCTTCGTCTTATAAATAGGGACAAGGGTCCCTTTCCTTTTCTCCCCTTTCCTCTTCGCCTTTCTTTCACCTCGTGTCGCCTCAGTACTCGAGCGCTGCCGCCGCCGTCAACCTTCGCCTCTGCCCGAACAACGGCCTCTTCATCAACCTGATTCGACCAGAGTTCCGCCTGTACGCCTCCGTGTTCAACAGCCCTGGTAAGTCTTTCTTTGCTCCTCCCATAGATCCCGTTAGGGTTTTCCTGCAAGTTCATCAAAGCTTAGTGTTGTTCTTCCTTGTTCTTCTCCGTGGCATAAATGGCGAGTTTAGATCTTATATTTTCCTGTGCGGTCGTAGTTATAATCCCCTTTCTCATCATTAGTGCATCATCTCTGTATAGAATAATCTCATCTGGATCTCATCAACTGCTTAAGAATATGTATCTTAGGTCTGAATATACTTTGATTTATTGATCGCTACACATCTAAAATTATCATATCAATGTGTGAAACTTGTTTTTTCGTCACTTAGATATTTTAGATCATACCTTCCATACCAAAGTAGGCGGTTTAACTTTTAGAAAATTGTAATCCGCCAAGGTACCATTAGCCCTCTATTAAACCGCCGATTCGTCATTTTGTAACCACTGCCAATGTCGAGAATCCGATTTAACATGTATCTATGCTTCAGCGTCTTCTCCTTGACCTTGCAATGCTTTATACTTGTCATTCATGAATCTTAAACCGACATTGATCTTTTCCAGCTTTTCATTGAAATGGCGAACAATTTTATGCACTGGTGGGTCCCCTCACAGTTCTTGAAGAGCAGCTAAGCGGATGTGTCGCTCTTGGCACTTTAGCAAAAGGAAGTTATCCATTGGAGGCCCTGGTCGAGAAAATCCTCCACGAACAAGGATGGAAGTAATCATGTTCATTGATCATACGGGCGAGGTTTAGCCCTCTCGGATCAAAAATTTCCGCGATGTGCTTGCTGGCTTCAACTCCACCCTCAAGATATTGGACCTAACTCTGTGTCCAATATTTGTAATTTCCAAGTATTTTGTGAGGCTTATCTGCAAGAAGAGCCCACAGTTGAGCTGTTTAGGGATTTCTTCTATTTGAACCGCCGTAAAGAATTTACAGACGGACCCAATACTGAGCTTGGCGGGATGGCAATCCAGAAGAGGAAAGATGTCAGCTTCCCTCACGCCAAGCATCATAGTCACCCCAAGGACTGGAATCAGACTTGGTTTTATTGCCGAGACACATCTCCAAATGATGAGAATCCTCTATCGGGTTAACGTCCTCACCGGCTTACCAACACACATCCATTCCCCCAACAACTTAGCGTAAAGAATGATCAAGTATCGCCACAACTTTCTAAGCAGACCTTTGTTGCGAATGGTTTAACGAGCGTTGATTTAGATTCGTTCTTGGATCTCTGGAGCATTCTGCCCTTAAGCGGCCCGGTTTAATGTCTTGAGTACAGGGGACTTGAAAGATCCTCAACAACATATTGACATCCATATGAAGCTGAAATTCTGAAAGCTGTTAAAAGATCTTTGGATGAATCAGTGGCTGTCTGTAGCAAAACAGGGCTGAATCCCTTCTGCGCTTCCAATAAACCTCTAGCTGTAAGAATCATATAACTCTTGCTTTAATCCGGTTATTTTAAATATTCCCTCAAAATTTTGTCAATCTTTGACAGGGTGATGATCCGTTCTGGAAGAAGAAACCACAGGATAAACCGGCAAAGACACCTCGCCCCAAGACTAAGGTTACTAAAAAACCTGCCAAGAAGGGAACCGCTGAATCCACTAAACCCAACGTTGATGATGATCTGGATAATCCGGAATCAGAGGTAGAACTTGACTCTCTTGGTTCTTTTTAAATACACCTCATTGACAATGACTATTATCAGGATGACGCTGAAGGCAGCCAAGCTGATGATGTAGAGGTAATTATTCTTTCCTCCGGTTCAGATCCTCTGCCAACACAGAAAATCCATCAAGCAAACCGGAAGTAAGATTTTCTCACCCCCTAGCTCACTTGGACCCAAACTTTCTTTTGAAGAAGCAGCAACACGAAGCTTGCCGCACAACCCGGCACAGCGGCCAAGTAGTTACTTCAGCCGGTTTACCAAAACTCCGATTCGGAAGTGTCAATCGAGGTCTCATATATTTCGATACTTCTTATCCTAAGGCGGGTCATTTCAGGCAACCTCTTCATCCGTCCGATTCAAATTATCAGGGAACATCTCATTCATCATCTGGCGAGTCAACGGCTACACAACTCCCTCCTCTCAAGACTGTTCCTGGGTGAGCATCTGAAACTTAACCCTTTATGCCTTATACTTGTTTATTGTACTAACCTTTATATACATTCCTTTCAGTGCCAAGGCCAAACCCAGGGAGAAGGCCAAGCTGAATAAACCGACTGATGATAACCCGGCCCCTGAACCAGAGAAAACCCTAGAACCACTGGACCCAAATGCTAATGCTATCTTGGATGATCCGGTATCTCAGGATACTTTTGTTGAGCCAGTGGAAACAGACACAACAGGCCATGCAATTGATCCACCAAGCCCAGCAAAAACGGCTGATAAACCGCCAAGTCCAGCCAAATCTGCTGATGATAATACGGATGATATTATGATTACCGGCATCGGCCACACCACCCCTGGCAATCTTGTCGCTTTATCAAAGCATAGTGCCAAGGAAGAACTTTCTGCTATGGACAAGGGCAAGTGGAAAACAGATTTATCAAGCTATGCCCACCTCAACGCCCAAGACATTCATTCTGGATTCTTAAACCGCATGTACACAAGCGCGACTATGAAGCGGTTTAGTGGGTACGATGAAGGAGCGGTATGAGGTAAATATCACTCGCTCTGTATAAGATTTCTTTCCTTATGACCGGTTTAGACTATCAATTCCAGTAGCCCCCAAGGGCCGGTTCATAATATTAATGTGTACCGGGACTTGTAGCAGAACAATATTTACTTTTCCTTGCGTAGCCCCGAGGACAGTTTATACTTTTAGGATGAATCGGTACCTTTACGTCATAAAGCTTCAAAATTTCTTGATAATCATCCTTGTAATCCGATTGAAAGAAACATCCATAACCTTGACTTGAGCAAACATGCATTAGCACCCAAGTGCCAAGTGTATAACTTGTTATGTGCATGGGACTTAAAATAACGATTGACACGAGCAATATGCATTACGCCCCCAAGTGCCAAGTGTATAACTTGTTATGTGCTTGGGACTTTAAATATACACTACCAACTCATTAAATGTCTCTTGCGAGGCTGATTTGAGCAAAAGGAGTCTCAAATCACCGACCTTCAAGAGAATATCAAGTCCCAACAAGCGAAACTTCCAAAGCTAAAGAAGAGTGACCAGCACTTTAACATCCATGGAACAGTGAAGGAAAGATTTAAAAGCGAATGGGCAGGATGGGATCTTGAAAAAGCAACTACTGCTAAAGCGGGCGGAGGGCTGAAGCAGCTCTTAAACTCGATGGAGGAAGAACTGGTGGCAGGCGCCAAATCAATGCTATGACCACTTTAGCTGTCTTGGTAAATATCCTCTTCATAAACTTTGAATAAACAACATCCACAAACTGCTGGTTTACCAATGTTTTCATCATTGCAAGTAGCTGCGTTACTCATTTTGGCTCGGACATGCATAAAAACTGAAGGCTGCTTACACACTTATAGAGCAATTATATATCGCTCAGCGGGTCATCTGCGGCCGCATAATAAACTGCCCTATCTTTGATCAAGAAACATTGGAAAGGTTATCTATGATGCCTGCCGTATGAGGAGTTGAAGAAATCAGTTACTAGGGCGGTGCTCTTACGGCATTAACTTTCGGGCCAAGGCATGGATATCGACCTTGATCAGGAGGACATTGAAGCAGCTATCAAGCCAAAAAGAGGGCGGGTCGATTTTGATAACGGCGACCTCGAGCTTTGACAAGAAATCGTCCTCTGGCTAGTAAATTGGCGGAAGAGACTGATATTTCTCATTACCGGTCGATTCTGATGCCGACAATAGGCAGGTTAATGCACCAAATTATGATGTGCGAGAATCTTATCCGCCAATCGGTAAGCATACTTATGCCCTGATGTTGAACCGTCCACCCTTATAAGTGATGAAGCTGTCTTCCAAGCCTTAGCGGGATTATTTGGACAACCATTGACTTCCAGCCGCTGGGTGGAGAGGAGGAGGATGAACCGGCACAGGATGATCCACAACCTTCAAGTCAGACTGGCGAAGATTCATGATCTGGAGGCCGGTTTAGCTTATGCATACTGCAATGCTTGTGTTAAACGACTATCCTTTTGGCGATACGCTACCTTGTAATATGCTAGTTTAAACACTTGATGCGCTATTCCATCATGCATATCCACTTTGCATGATCTTTGTTAATCCGTCATGATTATGCAATGCACTTATGATCCTTATGACCGTATTCAACTTTGTTTACGCATACAACAAGTTTGAAGTGTCTGGCGGTTTCTTGCGGACAGGTCATAATCTTAACATATAACCGGTTTATAACCAAGGTTGTACTTAGAATAATTAAATATGAAATATATCATACCTGTGATACTAAATCACATCGTTGGTTTTACCAACTTGTAGTAAGGTGATAACCCAAATCTTGAAATCTTGATAACTCCTCCCATGTTTTGCGGTTTATAGTAAAATCATACGGGGTTGTAATAAACACTAGATTATCCATATATCATATTGGCGACTTGTAGTGAAACCAGGCGGGTTAATAAATATCGGTTTATTTTATCTTTGGTGACTCATAATCAAAAACCAGGCGGGTCAATAAACACGATTTATCATAAAGTGTTGTAAACCTCAAAAGAAAAAAATTGTCGAATAAAAGCATGGGAAGGCGAGGCTTTTCATGTCTTTGCCGAACCCAAAATCAAGGCTTTTCATGGGCTGCCAGGCCCTTTGAGTTAAACCATTTTACAAAGCCTTTTAAGATGGACCTCACATTAGCGAATCGTCGTTTTAACTTTGACAAGTTCAAAGTGCTGTATAAGATTGACTTGCCAAGCGTTAATTGGTCGTACCAGATTACAGGCGGAGTGACTTACTTAAAAAAGGCAGGATAACCCGGGGTTTTAGGTGCATACACCTGGCTTCCAAGCCTGGCTTGATATCCTATTACAAGGGTCATTAAAACACTTTGTTGCTGTGCAAAAAGAGCCCCCAGGTAATATTTTGAGTTGTGCTCAGTGGGTGCCTATGTTTGAGTTGTGCTGTTGCAACACTCTCTTTGGCCCCTCTTAACTTTGGGTGACAAGCCCCAAGTTTTTGTGGCTTTATAAGCGGATCCTTTGGTAGTCGAACTCCGCTTTATAAGCGGAAGCCCCATGTAACCAAAAACTCTTAAGGGAAAACAGCGAGGCCCGCTTTAGCGGGGATGCGGTTTATTATATTGATCATAATATATACATTGTCAAAAATATGTAGATAAGAGGCCTATGGCTCGAGGTGTAGTAAGGCGAAGATGAGCAATATTCCATGGCGGTGTATACGCTCCTCCGATTCGTGAGTCTTTGTGCTCTCGAACATCGATAAGGTAGTATGACCCGTTATGCAGATTCTTGCTGACCACAAAGGTCCTTCCCAAAGGTGGGGATAACTTGTGCATATCGGTCGATCTGGATGAGTGAGACACCGGATCGCCTTCTTGAAAAGTTACGGTTCTAACCGGCGGGTGTGATAACGACACAGATCTTCTTTGGTAAATCGCCCGACCGAGTTGCTGCAATGTCGCTCCTCATCTAACAGGTCAAGTGCTTCTGTCGTGCATTCTCATTGTCAACCGACATAAGCCGCCCACAGGCGAGTCATGGACGGATGCCACTAGGGAGAACCGCCTCTGCTCCGTAAACCATGAAAAAAGGCGTGTAAACCATAGATCTGTTGGGTGTGGTATTGATGCTCCATAACACAGAAGGTAACTCCTCCACCCAACAACCCGGCGTCCTCTTCAGGGGAACCATAAGCCGGGGCTTGATGCCTCTCATGATCTCTTGATTGGCTCTCTCAGCCTGACCATTAGATTGAGGATGAGCCACTGATGACACGTCAAGCCGGATGTGCTCACGTTGACAAAAGTCTTTCATAGCACCCTTGGACAGATTAGTGCCATCATCAGTTATAATGTTGTGTGGAAAACCAAACCGGAAAATCACCTTCTTGATGAATTGTACCGCCATGGCTGCATCACACTTACTGACTGGCTCTGCTTCCACCCACTTGGTGAATTTATCAACCGCCACCAAAAGGTGGGTCTTCTTATCCTTGGATCTCTTAAAGGCGCAACCATATCCAGCCCCGAGGTTATGCAGCCAAGTGATTGGAATCATCCTCAACTCTTGAGCGAAACATGAGCTCGGCGTGAAAACTTCTGACAACCATCACACTTTTTCACCAAGTCCTCAGCATCAGCATGAGCCGTTAGCCAATAGAAGCCGTGTGAAAGCTTTGGCTACCAAAGACTTTGAACGGCGTGGTGACCACAATCTCGCCGTGGATCTCACGCAAAATCTCGGCCTTCTTCAAGAGATCATAGCAGCTGAAACACCCTGTTACTTTGCAATGATGCAACTCTTCGTTGACAATGGTCATTGACTTGGATCGCGGATTATCTGCTGGCCAAAGTTTCATCCTCCGTGCTTCGCCCGGTTCATATACGCCAAATATGGGATCGTCCAATCCGGGATAACATGAAGAGCCGCCACCAGCTGAGCCTCCGGGTCAGAAACAGCCAGACCCTCCTCTGTAGGCAGCTTGACCGACGGGTTATGCAAAACATCCAGAAAAACATTGGGTGGAACCGGTTTACGTTGGGAACCCAAACGGCTTAAAGCATCCGCCGTTTCGTTCTTTCGCCGGTCCACGTGGTCAACTGATAACCTTTGAAGTGTCGGCAGCGGTATCCACCTCTCGACGATATGCTGCCATGGCGGGTCCTTGGAATCCCAAGTACGGATACTTGTTGAGCCACAGTGCGAGTCACCAAAGCACTTAACCCGACTTAAATTTATCTCCTTAGCCGCCGAAGACCATGGAGTAAAGCCTCATATTCAGCTGCATTGTTAGTGCAAGGGAACATTAAGCGGAGAACATAACAAAACTTATCACCTCGTGGGGAAGTTGACCACGACTCCGACCACGAGCCCTCAATTGCACTGGATCCGCCGAAAATAATAGTCCAATAAGTATGATCCGGCTTTTCCTCCGGCGCCTGTAACTCCGTCCAATCATTGACGAAATCCACAAGTGCTTGGGACTTGATTGCCGTCCGAGGCACATATTTTAACCCGTGAGGTCCAAGCTCAATGGCCCACTTGGCAGTCCGGCCAGTTTCTTCCCTATTTTGGATTATATCTCCCAAAGGGGCAGAACTGACCACAGTGATGGGATGACCACAAATACTCCTTAAGCACGGCGCCATGAAAACTTCATACACTAGTTTACGCCAATGTGGGTATCTCTATTTGGACTCAATAAGCACCTCAACGATATAATAAACGGTTAGTTGAACGGATATCCCTTCGACCTCCTTGCACTCCACTACAATGGCCATCTTGACAGCGGGCATTAGCAGCCACATATAACAACAACGACTCTTTATCATTTGGAGCAGCAAGGACGGCGGCTCAATAACTATTTCTTCAAGTCCTCAAACACCGCATTAGCAGCATCACTCCAAACAAAATTATACATCTTTTCATCATCGATATAGAGGATAGCCTTCTCTCCCAATCGGTGATAAACCGGCTCGTGCTGCAATCCGACCCGCGGATGTTGAACATCGTTGATACGCTGGTTTAGCGGAGACTTAATAGCTTTGATCTTTTGGATTAGCTTCAATGCCCTATTAGACACGAGAAAACCCCAAGAGCTTGCTGCGGTACACCAAAAACACATTTGGCGGATTAAGTATCATCTTGTAAACCCGGAGATTATCAAAAGTTTCCTTCAAATCATCTATTAACGTCTCCTCCTTCCTGGACTTCACCACAATATCATCCACATAAACATGAACATTGCGCCCAATCTGATTATGAAGACAATTACACTGCAGTGACGATAAGTCGCCTGGGCACTCTTGAGCCCAAAAGGCATAGATACATAGCAGAAGGCTCCAAAGGGAGTTGTAAAAGCTGTCTTCTCCTGGTCCTTAACTACCATTTTGATCTGATGATAACCAGAATAAGCATCCAGAAAACTCAAACGCTCCCAAACCGCCGTAGCATCAATAATTTGATCAATACAAGGGAGAGCAAAGGGATCAGTCGGACAAGCCTTGTTTAAATCTGTGTAATCCACACACATACGCCAAGTGCCGTTCTTCTTAAGTACCAGCACCGGATTAGCCAACCACTTAGGATGAAATACTTCAATGATAAACCCAGCCGCCAAGAGCCTGGCTACCTCCACACCAATGGCCTTGCGTCTTTCTTCATTGAGCGGCGGGCTTCTTGACGGTTTAAACTTGGGACCGATATTAAGAGTGTGCTCAGTGAGTTCCCTCGGTACACTGGAATGTCGGAAGGTTTCCATGCAAAGATGTCCGGTTCTCACGGATGAACTTCGATGGTAGCGCTTTCCTATTTTGGATCCGACTTAAGCGATGCTAAACTGCTTGGATGAATCGCCAGGAGTAAAATCAACCAACTTAGTCTCATCAGCCGATTTAAACTTCAAGGGCAAATCATGCTCTGTAGTTGGATTTTTCAAAGAAGTCATATCTGTCGGATCAACATTTGTCCTTGTAGAACTTCAACTCCTCTGTTGCACAAACTGACTCAGCATAGGCTGCATCACCTTCTTCACATTCCAAAGCGATCTTACGGCTCCCATGTAATGTGATCGTCCCCTTATGACCCGGCATCTTAAGCTGCAGATAAACATAACAGGGCCTTGCCATGAACTTAGCATAAGCCGGCCGTCCAAACATGGCATGATACAGGCTCTTGATTTTTACCACTTCAAAGTCAAGGTCTACGATCTTGAATCATGCTCATCTCCAAAAGCAAGCTGGATCGCTGATTTACGGGCACCACACCATGGAAAGCGGTGTTTGACGGTTTAAGATTTTTATTTATTAACCCCATGCGACGGAAGGTTTCATAATAAAGGATGTTGATACTACTCCCCCATCCATAGTACCTTGGTGAACTTATACCCTCAACTTTGGCGCCACCACCAATGCGGATGACCGGATTATCAACCCGAGGCAGATGATCCTCTCGACTCCACACAATGGGTTGTTCGAGACCAGCGCAAATAGCAGGGCACCGCCGGATTCAGCGGAGTTCACAACCCTTTTATGAAGCTTCTGATCGCGCTTGCACAGGCAAGTGGTGAAGACATGATACTGCCCACTATTCAACTGCTTCAGGCTGCTCTGGTAACCTGACTGTTGCTGCTGACTCCCCTGCTGATTATAACCACCCTGGTTGCCCTGATTGCGCCGATTGCCATGTCCGCTTTGATTACCTTGAAATCTTGAGCCAGAATTGCCTCCACCATAACCCGGCCCGTGAGATCCGGGTCCTGAACCACCGTGCGGTCCATGATCATACTGGAAAAGGTCTGAGTTTTTGAACTCCGCATGATAAAGCAATCCTTCGAGTGCGTGGCTGGCCTTTCTTTCGTCCGTGCCTTGGCAAGGCTGATTTAACGTAGCTCAAGATTGACACCTGATCCTCCACCCAGCGAAGCGCTTACCCTCTGGCGCTGACCATTATTCTGCGTGTTGGTGTTAGCCACAAAATCTAAACTGCATCTGCTTTACGCTTACCGTTGTTTCCATGGCCCGCCGGGTTATGCTGCTGCCCTTTGGTGCTGCCGCTCTACTTTCCCTTTCCCGGCTTTTCATCTTCAGACTTAGGGTCCTTGGTACTATCAGAGTCGGCATACTTAACCAGAGCTGCCATAAGCGTCCCCATGTCATTGCGATGGCGGCTTGAGCCGTCCCAACTTCAGCTTGAGAGGCGCGAACCGGCAATTGCCTTCCAGCGTTAACACTGTTGTATCAGCATTGATGCGGTCCGATGAATGCAAAATTTCTGAAACCCGGCGCACCCAATGGGTTGTCGATTCTCCTTCCTCTTGGACACAGGCAGCTAAATCCACAATTGACATGGGCTGCTTGCACGTGTTCTTGAAATTCTGGATAAACCGACTCTTTAACTCGGCCCATGACCCAATGGAATTAGCCGACAAATTTTTCAGCCAAGTGCGAGCTGTGCCCTCCAACATCATGGTGAAGTATTTAGCACATGCCGCATCATCCACATCCAACATCTCCATCGCCATCTCATAGCTTTCGATCCATGACTCGGGGGGTAAGTCGGCAGTGTAATTGGGCACTTTACGTGGACCCTTGAAATCCTTGGGCAGCCGTACATTCGTGGGCGGGGTGAACCGGCACCCCCAAAAAGCTGGAGGTAACTCCTGGTTCCACGAAGTTGTTGGACGACTGGCGTGGTGACGGGGGCGCATCCTGCGCCGCTAACTCGGCTTCTCCGTGCCCTACCATAATTCACCACATCACGAGCATTAGCACCACCACCGCGGGTTATGCCCTCGGCGGATTCACGGTTCAGCGCACTACTTGACACAGCCGGTTCATCAATGCTTTCTTGTAACTTTGGCTTAGGCGGGAGTGGAATGAATCCTCTCGCGGCTGTACGAATAAGCCTGCTGTTGAGTCAAGGCTGTCTGAAAGAGCTCTCTAGCCCGTCATGTCTCAACCGCTACTGGAGAATCGCCTTCGATCGGGAGAGCCGCCAATCGTGAAGCGGCGGCTACTATGTTATCCAACAGGTGAGAGTAATGACCCGGAGGCGTTGAGACGTGCTATGACAGGACATTCTTCTAACAAGGCGGATCCATCGGGCGCGGCTGAACCGGCGCCCCTGTTCCAGGTGCCTCTACCCGGTTTACCACTGGCTGGTTACTGGTTCCTGCTCTTGGCGTGTTAAAGAGATTCCTCGGCTCATACACCGGAGGCAGGTGAGATCGGTACCTTCTCCTCATGACACCATTTGGCGCTCTGATCCAACATAAGCGATGGCTGTGCATCCAACTCGGCCCGCTCTGCGGCCATCTGGTGTCCTCGGCTGCAGTCGCCTTGGCCTGAGTTATCGATCCTTCACTTCGCAACTTCGTGTTATGCTCATCCTGATTCACCGGGTTAACTATTGCGCTAGTAAGCGTTGCCAAAGCGTCAAATAACTTCGGACAAAACTGAGCCGGTATCGCGCGGGCCTCTTGCCCAGCTGCTGTCGCATTCTTGACCGAAGATCATCGCTGCTGCGATCGAAGAGTCTGCGTGGGCTATTCTTGGCCATGAAGATCATAATCTGGCTCGGCGGATCGAAGGGTCGAATCTTTATCGCCATCGGAACAGCCCAGAAACCGGCCATCTTGCAGTTGGTACAATGACTTGGTCTCTCCGGTAGATGACTTGTCATCAGAGTAAACGCCGGTTTCACCACCAGATGCTGATCTATCCTCAGATTCTGCTCCGTGGATAACTCCCACGAAGGCACGCTTAATAGCAGGCTGAACCCGGGCGGGTCTCGCATGCTGAGCCTGTTGGAGATATGCCCTAGAGGCAATCATGTATGATGATATTTCCTATGTGTTTATGAATAAAGATAGTCCTTGGACATTATCAATGATGTGTATCAGCAAGTACGTGACTTGTTTGTGGGACTATACATTGTATGATGACTGTCCTAAAAGGTCCCTAGTCGAATGGGCTGTGTGGAATGTTGTGATCGACTAGACTAACATATGACACGATCGATGGCTCGGTCTCACTAGCCATGGAGCATAGGATGCTAACGGATAATATGGACTTCAAAGGTCTGGTCGGATTCGACATAGTCGGATCCGAGTCGAATAAGGTCGAGTCGGACGGACCCAACTATGAGGCATTGGCGATATGTCATCTGTGAGTCTCTAGTACAACATCGTTCTATGTCCTAAGACCTGAGTGGCGCATGTACTCGAGATGGTGATAGACTTGCTTTGGGCCGACCAAAGCGCTACTCCGTATTTGGGTAGTTACAAAGGTAGGTTTGGGTTTGTCAATCCCATCTTTGCGAGACATGGTCGTGCAAGATGGGACTTGCTCCTCCGATCGGAGAGATATACTCTGGGCCCCTCGTGTGATCGACTAGGAAAGCATGGCCATGCGACAGGATTATGAGATAATCCGGATTGTGGTCGGTATCCTTTGGAGCGAGAAAGAGGTCGGGCTAGCACAAGGATGGCAGTCTACGCCTTGAGCCCGACAACATATATCGTCTTGACAAAGGGAACAGAAGTGTGACATGTTGTACATGTTAGCCTAACCAGCTTCATCGTCGACTTGGTGGTCGGCACGCCTTGCTAGAGGCCGCTACCAACCGTCAGGTCGGAGGTGATCCGAGCTGTGACCAAGCCGACTTGAACCTAAGAATTGGCAGCAAGGAAGAACCTATGAGGTCAGTTAAATAGGACCTTTGGTTGGATGTGATCGAACTGGACTAGGAGCGTGACGAATAGACTTTGGGCTTTAGGGTCGTGCGAGGCCCAAGTGTTGAGCCAGCGGCGGCGCCTATATAAAGTGGAGGTGCGGCACACTCATTGGATTCGATCGATTGGCGCTGCGACTAGGGTTTGCATGTGTTGCGAATAGCCACCTCCACTCGCCGCCCGGCGTGTGATCGGACCTAGCAGTCCGCCGCCGCGGCGTTCCTCCCGCGCAGCGGATACCGTTAAGCGGTGCACTTGCGCGCTCCGGCGAACTTCGTGCGTGGGATCGGACGGTGGCGCTCGAGGAGATCGAGCGAGGAGGAGGCGATCCCTTGACAGCGCTGCCCCAACTCTTCTTCCGCTGCGACGCTGCGCGTCTAGTGGTAACGAACTGTGATCCATCTCCGTAGCATGTTCCTGGATGTTCTGCGCGTAGGAATTTTTAATTTGCAGTCGGCGCACCCTACCGTAGAACCCAACAGAGCCGTCTCGACGATGTCGGTGCAGATGTCCGGCTCAGGGCCCGGTTCGCTGATCTTGCCAATGAAGATGTGAATGCCGGCGAAGGGGACCCGGTACCCGTACTCAATTGAGACGGCCTCGGGACCCCAGCCTGTGTAGTCGATGTACAACTTGCCGCGACGACTCTTGGTCATCCGGCCCACAACGTATCCCTTGAGCCCTTCGAAGCTGCCCTCTAAGAACTTGAAACCATCGTGCGATAGCCCCACGGTGGGCGCCAACTGTCGTGGGTTTGTCACGACAGATGTCCTAATCTTGAGGACTTATCGTGGAGCCATCGCGG
>JAHIAM010002697.1:0-30854 GCA_021605205.1 Aegilops longissima
GCTTGAGTTGCGCCTTGAGAGGAAGGCGAAGGGGAAACCGGGAAGCTCTGCCTCACCTAAGGAGGCTCTTGAAAGAGGGGATCAGAATCCCTCCCCAAAGGGAGAAGAGGACTGCCTCCGAGGACCGGGGCAAAGCCCCTAAGCGGGGAAGAAATCTTCGCCAGGAGGGTCCTGCGTCCAGGGAGGCCCGGCCGCACAATCTCCCTTAAAGTCAGCCCTCAGCGAGCCGTAAGTAGAAAGAAAGGAGTTTTATAATAAGGGACATCCTATTTGTTCTTCTGAGGATAACTAAAGTTTTTACCTTGTAGTTCGGATCTCCGTCCTTCATAAATGAGCTCGTCTTGAGGGACCTTCATCCGGAGATGATAGAGAAGCGAGGCAGCCTCCGTCAAGGCGCCGTTGGATAGGGCGGCGAGCCTGAAGTGTAATAAATCACGGAGGAGCACCGGGTTTGGCAAAGCCGGATAGTTCGAGTCAAGCGGTGTATGCGGTGAAGGATCTTCTTGAAAAGGCGTCTATCTCGGAAGATCAGCCGCATTGATGAGCATGGTGATTGAAAGGATTTAAGTCCGCTGAAGGCGGTTGCCGATGCCGTCGGGGAGTTTCTGGCGGGGTTTGAGGTACGTAAAATGAAACGCCTTTTAACAGTTTTGCATATAGAATCGCCTGTATAGATAGTAGCCCACGAGACTCGGTAGGTTGTCGAAATCGACAGCGTCGAGGATCAAAATCGCGAGTTTAAATTCCCGTCGTGCCAATGCAGGTGGCGGGTCGTCCGGGCCAGCGGACTGATGGAGTTGCTGAACTAAGCGGCCTTCGATGCTGCGGATCACGGACATCACGCTGGTCAACAGGCGACTTGATGAGTCGCCAAGGTAAGTGTTAGTCGCGGTCACTTGGTAAGGGAGCGAAGCCATATCCTTACAACATGTCGTGAAATGCAAATAGTGCCGCTGCGTGGAGAGCCTTCGGGCGAACTTGCTCAAGCCAAGGAGCAGGCGGAAGGAGTAATCTGTGACCTCGAGGCGCCGAGGAGTTAGCGGCGAAAGGTCGCACTGCGGAGCGAGGAAGAGATAGCGAAATGGCCGTGAAGTTAAAAGATGCTACCAACCGCAATGAGGCTCTTGGGAAGGAGCGCCTGGCGGGCAAGAAGACCTGCGGAAGGCCACCGCCGAAGCCAAGGATGCCCGTTCTGCAATGCGGGCTATGAAGGAAAAACTGCGCCGGGCGGAGATATTGTAGTTAGCAAGCCTTTTCTGCTACGCCCGAAGGTTTCTGGATCAAAATATGCTCCATTGGGCCAAGCTGTGGGTCGGAGGACCCTTATATGGACTTAGCAGCGAGTCGGCGGATCTTTGTTGTGCATTTCGAAGCGAGAAGGATCACAAGGCGGAAGAGCTGTTTTGGTCTCAATTCCATGAACCGGGCGTTCACTTCCGTTGACCGACCGTTTGGCGGAGTGGGCTGAAGCTAAATAGGTTGTCCGGGCTTGCTATAGCGAGATATAGTGACCCATATCCGGCGGATAGGCTGACGAAGTTACTTTGGCTTATTGCAGCAATTTCTTGGGGCGGTGCGCATATCAAAGCGATGAGCGGTCGGCTGCATAGAGGCGCGGATGGCGCTTCGCCGTGTGAACACATTGGACAGAGATGGCTGCCACCGCTGTTGCGACCCGGTTTGGATGATAACGGTTACCCGCGAGCACTATTTTGGCGAAGTGCTGCGTGGTGCTCGTGTAATAGAGTCGCGGTGCTCAAAAAATATTACGTTTGAATGAGCGTTTTTATGATGTAAAACAATATTTATGATGTAGCGCCTTTTTATACTTGTGCGTTCAAGTAATAGAATATCTCCTATCGGCCGTTCATGTATCGCGTGTATAACTTTGAAAGATGGCGATCGTCGGCTTCAGCCCCCACGCACAAGGTCGCGGGGTGTTATAAAAATAAGCAGCGTTTCCACACTTAATCCGGCGTCTCGGTCCTGTAAAGGAGGTGGTAGCGTAAGCAAGCGAGGCAACGGACTATAATGCTTTATCACTTTCACTTAGCCATGGAGTTCGAGGGTGGGGCTACGACGCAGCCCACAGGCACAGCGCTCTCGAATTTGGTGGCGTATGTGCACTGGCCAGAAAGCGACCCTTCGTCAAGCGGAGGAATCCTAAACATTCCATAGTCGGTCGAGTGGTTGACCAGTCTCTCGCGGTATCATGACAGTCAGTTTGGCTTTCTCTCTGTGGTGCTACGCCCGGCCGAACTGGGGCACAATCGCGATAGTTCTCCTGGGCAGCGTTAGCCGATGATCTGGGCGTAAGGCAGCAAAACACGGGAGCACAGCAAACCCAACATTTGACCAAAGACATGATTCGAGCTGATGCATATAAGGCCAAACTCGAGCGCGAACACTCCGAAGGTGTTCGGTCTTTATAATAGCAGGCAAAACAAAGCCCTAAGCACCTTACGTCGAGTGCGGGCAGGTTCTTACAGCGCGGACGATGCCAAAATGCCAGTCTCCACTCTGGTTATAATGATAAACCAGGGATTGTAGCAACAAGAGACAGATGAAAGGTTTCGTGGGGTCTTAGTCGAAAAGAGTCCTTTGCAGCGGGTCCCTCTGCGTCTGCGCTTGTGTCTCCGTTGTGCCGTATCACTGACGGTTGTGCCGCTGTTCATCTGTAAAAAGAACTTGGTTGGAAAAGAAATGCGTATGCGAGAAAGTGCATAAAAATTGAAATATAGATTAAGAAAAGCGGAGCCTATGCTAGCTCATTATGGCTTATATGTGCAAACCCTTGTGGAGGGATGTGCGGCTAGGTAGCCCCTAAGCTTATTTATTCGGACTCATCCAGCCCGTGTCCGGGGTCTCAAAGCGACCTTTTAATGAAATGATGCCACGTGGACGGGCATTTTAATGCGTAAGAGGCAGCGCAATGTGGTATTGCATTGAAGCGGACGCAAAGCTTCCCGTCCAGCGATGCTCGATAGCTACTTTTAAATGGGGTGACATGAAAGGTTAGCTTTTCGTCGGAAGTTGTCGGTGACCACTGACACAATTTCTAGTAATAATGAAGCTGTACTTTTTGGCGTAAGGGCTGGCGCCACTCCTTTGAAGGAAGTGCGGCTATGCGAATTGTAGTAGGGTCTATCCCAACTTGCGGATTGTGTCCAGATATAGCAGGTTCAAGTCCTTTGCCGCCGTCCATCAAAACCTCGTTAATTGCAGTCCGTCTATTATGGGATCAATATCAGGGCAGTCTATCCTGCATTGCGGATATGGACTAATCGAGGATGGTCGAAAGTGATTGGTTTTGACATCAATCTCGGTCCTTTGGGGTGGATCGTGCGACACTTGTCTTAGCGAGTGCCATGTTGGCTTTCCGTACTATCACGTGAAGCGAGTTTACTATTTTGACTTCTTGTGGGAAAGTCTTTTGACTTCCGATGCTTTCTGCTTGGTGGGGTTCGTCATCGTCCTCGCTTGGCGCATCGAGCCTTGTGTCCGGCGTTGAGTCTACCGGACTGTTTAAAACCCAACAATTTCGGTTGGTATGGTTTGCGAGCCTTCCGAATCTTGTGGATTTGACATATCCGATCTAAAATTTTGTTTAAATTTGATAGCTCGTCTCTGTTCTCCTTAAGAGGCCGTGTTTTATTGTTTGGCCGCGAGCTTTTGAATCCGGCGTTGACCGCTGTGCCCTTTGGGCTTTTTTCTTTATTCGGCTGATCTTTCCGCGCCGTGACTTTCCGTTCCATCTCGATCTCGGATGTACTCGGGTCGCTGGTGCTGCATCTTGCTAGCCAGCTGTCTTCTCTACGCATAAAAGCGTCATGAGAGCTTGTTAAGCGGCCATTGTTCTTAGCTTCTCTTGGCGAGGTGTGCAGCGAGCCATTCATCTCGGGCGTTGTGTTCAAAAGCTGCTAAGGCCTGCGTCCGGACGATCGACTATTAGGTTCTTTTGGTAAGGAACCTGCTCCGAATTCTTTGGCTACCGACTCTCGGGCTGTTGGGTTATATGACTTCAGATAAATCGCATCGGGAGGCGGACATAAGTCCTTGAAAATTTGCTCTAACGCGTCCTCAAGCTCTTCCCAACTTCCAGCAGTGTTTTACGGGAGGCTTTTGAGCGATGCCGAGCTGGCCCTTTGAGCTTGAGGGTAGGTATTTTATGCGTGGAGATCATCTCCTCTAGCCATGTGTATGTGTAGTATGTAATCTTCTATCAGACTCCGGGGTCTGTTGTGCGTCGTATGCCTCTATGTTTATGGGTTTGAACCCTGCTGGAAATTCATGATCCAGCACCTCATCGAGTAAAACATAAGCGGGTGTGCGGCGCCCCTGTATTTGGGTGTGCCGCTGTCTTCGAACACTTGTCGTGTTGTGTTACTTCCTGGGGTCCTCTTTTTTGTCCCGTAGATGGACCTAGTTGGGCCGTCTGTTTTCCCAAGATTATAATTCGGCTTGTGTGCAGCCCCGCTTGTCGCTTTGGGCCTGTCATCTGGCCGTCTATCCGGCCAGGCGGCCTCTTTATTTTTAGACTGTGAAGGCTCTATGGCTTCCTCGTCAAATTCTGGCAGCAACTTGCGCTTCGGGTAGCTCTTTGTTTGATGGCCATTGCCATATTTGTCTAAAGTCCTGAATATTTTGCTCCACTTCATTACGGCGTGTCTTACGCTGTTTTGAGCTTCCGTTCGCCTTCTTCAAACTTCTTGCGGTGGCGGCGTGTTTTTGTGTATGTTCTTATGCTCGGTGTTGTGTCGGACTGTTGATTGCTCCGTGAAGGGTTGATTATCCGGCTCGTCCTGTTAAGTAAATCCGCTGGTTTGCCCTGCTCTATTGCTGGAGTCGTTAGGAAGGCTGCTTTGATCGGCGGGACTTAGGCGGCGTCTCACGTCGCCATTTTGATTCTTTATCGGCGGGATTATCTCTGCCGCATCCGTTGTTCCTCGTTATCGCTTCCCTTTGGGGTGTCCACCATGTATATGTCGTATGGCGGTGGTCTTCGATGTCCTGTAGGAACTTTGGTTCTTGGTAGTCTCCGGCATCGTCGTCTATACCGTCGATGTCTTGGTCGTGGTCGAGTATGTCGGTTAAATCATCGGCGGTGGCTCTGAAGTGGGTGGTGGGTGGGGTCTGAATTTCTTAGTCGTCAGCGTCCCAACCATCACGGCCGTAGTTCGGCCAGGGCTCTCGGATAGCGAGAGATGCTTTAGTGAATTTATGATATCGCCGAAGGGTGAGTCTTTGAAAGATGTCCATAGCGGTAAATTCCATGATCGGCTCCCAATCGGATTCGACTGGGCGGCGAGGAGGTTCGAGTCGGCGGAAAGTCGGCACCTCGGTCATAGGCTTTATCTTGGGACAAGGTAAGTGTTCGGCTCCATCGCCGTAGAAGTTGTAGCTCGGCGGTGTCCAGCCATCCGTCCTCGATCAAGAGATCAGCTCCGGACTATGGGTCGAGGCGGATTCGTGTCTTGACCTCAAGGTGCTGTCGGCGGCGAGTTAAGTCATGCCCATCGTGGCATTGCGCGACACGCTTGGCTGTGGCTCAGATCCGCCGAAGATCAAGTCCCCCGGATATCGGCGGTGAAGTTTAGGCTTCCAAACCTGACACAGCGGCCCGGGCGTAACTTCGATCTGCTCGAGATGGCCAAGTGAGTTGACCCGCGATCTTGAAGCCGCCAAATCGAAGATCTGTCGGGAGAAAAGTCTCACCCAGGATTGCGTCGTTATCGATTGAAGAGGCCATCACGCCTATCGGTGGCGACAGAGGAACTCTCAATCAAAGCACCAATGTCGGTGTCAAAACCAGCGGATCTCGGGTAGGGGTCCCGAGCTGTGCGTCTAGGCGGATGGTAACGGGGAGGCGAGGGACACGATGTTTTACCCGGTTGGGCCCTCTTGATGGAGGTAAAACCCTACGTCCTGCTCGATTGATATTGATATTGTGGATGTTTACAAGAGTGGATCTACCACGAGATCAAGGAGGCTAAACCCTAGAAGCTAGCCTATGGTATGATTGTAAGGGTTGTTGATGTTGTAGATCCTACGGACTAGAGCCATCCGGTTTATATAGACACAAGAGAGGGCTAGGGTTACATAGAGTCGGTTACAATGGTAGGAGATCTACATATCCGTGTCGCCAAGCTTGCCTTCCGCCAAGGAAAGTCCCATCCGGACAGGGAGAAGTCTTCAATCTTGTATCTTCATAGTCTTGGAGTCGGTCGATGATGATAGTCCGGCGGATGATAGTTGGTGATGATGGTAGTCGGCTATCCGGACACCCCTAATCCGGGACTCCCTCAATAGCGTTCGTACTTCTCGTCAAAGCGTCTCCCCGGCGACTGGGTCAACTTGCCGCCTTACATGGGCGCGACTGGCGGGCCGACCACCAGCTGGTCCTATAGGGCCAGACGGCCGACTCCCATGAACAACGCGCGCCCGTCGCCTGACTCCAGCGTGATGATCTGATCGGAGGGCTGGCGGGGCAGACTTGCTGGCCTCCGCCGTGGCGCGAGTTCTCACTCTTCAAGGGCGACCTCATCGATCATCCGGATGGCGGCCGGACCCAACCGGCTGTGCTCCAGGACATACCCCACCGGAGGTGGTGGACACGGTGAACTTCTTGGCGAACTGCGGCCTCACGGGGAATGGCAGTTGACGAGGAGCCATACTCGCGCGCCAATCCTCCGTTGTTGGTAAGTCGTCTCTTGCTTCTGTTTCCTTCTTCAGCGGATCCGGCTCTAATTTTCCTTGGTTTTTCCGACTCGAGAATCCCCTCATGCCGCCCTCGGTCGGCGCTTGAGGCGAGCCCGTGGTCGTCCCGACGGCGGAAACAGCGCCGATGATCCCGACTTAGGCGTGGCGGCGATGGAGGCGGCGCCGAGGAGGAGGGCCCAGCGACTTCAGGCCTTGACCACATGCCGGCCAGCCCGGCGATGCGGCGACAAAATGCGCCCCCCGCCGCCCGTGACCCGGCCATCAGCGCGACTCCTCTGCCGCCTTAGAAGTCGGCGTATGAAAAAGCGCCAGGGGCGGCTGAGTCGCCGGCGGCGGGCAAAAATTCAGGAAGCGGCCGCGCGACTCAGCCTTGAAAATGGTCGCGAAGGCTAATCGCTTCCGTAAGGAAGTGAAGAAGCCGCCGCTGGTCTCCGTAAGTATTTTTTATTACATCTTGTTTTCTTCTGGTCCGTCTTGCGAGGGGTTTTCTCATGTCTTTTTCTCATCAGGCTCCCCTCACCTTGGAGAAGTCGCGCGCGCCTCCGTTATGGGGTTCGGCGGAGCGTCCGCCAATAGTCGGCAGGTTGACCTGCGGCCGCCCTCCGGGAGGCAGCAACAGAATGCAGGAGAAGCCTTGACGAGGAGGAGCCGCCCGATCGGGAGAAGGCGGAGGTTGAGAAGGCGGTCGAAGCCGCCGCTGCAGCAAAAAAAGCGAGCCGAGGAGGCCACAGCGCCTTGATCGGTCTGCTCGTCCTCTGCTGAGCTCAGCGCCACCACCGCCCGGAGTTCACGGGCGGTCGAAGGAGTCGGTGGTGAGGTCCCGTCGCAAGGAGGGAAGGCGGCGAGGTCTCTTCACCCGGGGCGGCCGCTGCCTCCGCCGCCTCCACCGCGAGTCCAGAGATCGCCTTGAGGCAAACAGCGGCGGACCCACACATGCTGCCGCCCGGCAGCGAGGCCGTGGCGCTGTTGCTTCTTCAAAGTCGCCTCACCAGTGGCGCCGTCTTGAAAGCGACCTCGACACGCGCCCTTGGAGCAGGCGGCGCCAGCTCGGCCATCCACGGCGCTGAGGCGACAAGCGCGCGCGCCCGTTGGGTGGAGTGCGAGGGGCGCAGGCCCGCTGAACCACGGCGCTCACTGGGCGTCAAGCGAAGCTGCGGGCTGGCGGCGCCATCGAGAACCTGTCGGCGCACTGGCATCGCGATCCGCCGTCGGGTATGTTTCATTTTGAATTTTCTCTTGCTCTTCTCTGTGGGGCCCGGCCCCCTGCTGAGTGTAATTCGAGTTTGGGCGACTCTTGGCGGCGACCCGAAACTTTATTGCTACTTCCAAGTTTTTACCTCTGTCTAGAATTCTTGTCGCAGGAGTATCACAACCTCCAGCGCTCTGCCTTCAACCATAGCGTTGAAGGCGAGCAAGCGGGCTGCTGACTTGGTGAGGAGCAGGTGAGTTTTCTTCTTCGGGAGTAGCTGGCGCACCAGTGGCCTGTAATCCCGAGATTCGGGCAGACTGCTGCGATCGGGCGAATCTTCTGGCGACTTCTTAAGCAGCGACTTGGCGTCCTTCTTCTTTTTATTCTTGAGTCCAACGCCGCTCTGCGAGGGCAGCTGGATACGGCGAGACCGCTTTCGCGCCAAAGAGGAGGAGTGCGGCAAGCTTCGCCCGAGGCGCGACCTGCTGGCTCTGTATTTGGCGGAGCAGAGGGAGCTGCTCAAGGCGGCCAGGCTGAGGCGGAGAGAAAGAGGCCGCTCTCTGGCGAATTTGAGGCGCTCCGCTGGACCGGCAGGGGAAGCGCAGCTGACCTCCGGCTTCCGAAATCGAAGATATCGTCGATGGTAAGTTGCTTTTACTTTTCTTTTGGGTTGCCGACTATGGGTTAAGCCGACTCCTGTTTTTCGACTTGCTTCTTCTTCTTCTTGGCAGACTTCTTCCCTGGTCACCATGAGCGGACAATCAAGAGCCATCGAGCCCGGCCTTGGCGCGGAGGCGGAGTGGCGCTGAGATCGCAATAGCGCCCCGGACCCTTGACAAGCAGCTCCTGAGCATTGAGGCTCGTCTGCGGCGGCACATCGGATCTGCGCCGTCTTGCGTGTCGGTGCCGAGCGATCGCTGCCACAATGGCGGACATGCGGTTCTGCGCACTCAGCCGGACCGCCCGGTGGCTGGAGGTTGCGGCTGGCCGTCTTGAGGCTTGGAAGGGTTCGCGGCTTGGGATGGAGCTTCGCCGAGCCACAGAGTTAAATCAAAGGCGTGGTATCCGAGGCTCGACACGGACAGGCTGGCGTGTTCTGTCGAAGCCAGCGGAGCTGCTGGCGTGGAGGGCGCCCTCGTCGGCGTCTTGGCGATCGCCGACTACGGACACCAGCGTCTTCGTCCTGGCGGGCTGAAGGCGGTGGGGAAGCTTACCGCCGGAGTGGTTGGGATGAACCGGACTTCTGGCGAGACTTCAGCGGAGTGATCGACTCAGCGCCGAGAGATGAAAGGCGGCGGAGGGCGGAGGCGGCATGGGCGCGGAAGAAGGCGGGCGGGTGACCAGCCTCGGCTCGACCGCGCCTCCGACGAGGCCGCGCCCATCTGGGCCAGCTGCTGCCGAAGGCGATCAAGCCAAGACCGCCCAACCAGATCGCCCGGCGCTGGCCGCCGCCGCCTCCGGCCTTCCAACCCCATCCGCTGCTTCTTAGGCCGCTGCCTTGCCTTTATTTAATCTGTTTGCTAGTCTTTTGAAAGAACTTTGTTAATTTGCACAATTCCACCCGCGGGGTGTATTCTGAACCTCTGTTCGAAGATCCGGCCAAGGGCCTAAGTTTGTGTAAATATTATTCTAATTTTATCTTTCCTTGCTTATTGCTCTTGTGGCTTTTTCCTTTGCCGCCTTCCCTTAGATGCCGCCTTGCCCGTCGGGCAACCGCTCTGCGGATTGCCATCTAGGTCAAGTGCTTGGCTACTTTGAGAAGGCAAGTACTTGGCCATTTTTTTAGAGTCGTTTAAGCAAGTTGGGTAGAAGGCGGCAAGCCGACTTCTTAATAGTCGGCTTTACGAAACGGCTGGAAGTCGATTTAAACTATGTTTATGCTTTGGGTCCTTAGCCATTTTTTCGTGTGGGCACCCGTTCTACCTTTGCAACGCCCCGGATTCGATGCGCCAGGTGTTTGCCAGTTATTCGCCGTCGTTGCCATGTCATTTGCTTGCATGTTGCACTTTGCCATGTCATCATCTGCATTTCATATCATGTCATCATGTGCATCGCATTTGCATACGTGTTCGTCTCATGCATCCGAGCATTTTCCCCGTTGTCCGTTTTGCAATCCGGCACTCCTATGTCTCCCGGCGCCCCCTTTTGTCCTTTTTCGTGTGTGGGTTTTAAACGTTCTCAGAATGGACCGAGGTTTGCCAAGCGGCCTTGGTATAGCTCCGGTAGACCGCCTGTCAAGTTTCGTGTCATTTGGAGGTCGTTTGATACTCAACAGTTAACAAGGTAACATGAAAGCACCCTTCTGTTTGCAGCCCAACACCCTTCAAAGTGGCCCAAAACCCAGCAATCTCCCTCCATGCTCTCGGTCGTTCGATCGCGATCGCGTGGCGAAAACCGCACCTCATTTGGAGTCTCCTAGCTCCCTCTACCTATAAATATGTGCTCTCCCGAAATCCCGCGGTCAAACCCTAGCCTCTTCCCTCTGCGCCACCGGACATGTCCGCTTGCGCCGCGGACAAATCCGCCGCCAGCCACGTCGCGCGGACCAATGCCAGGCCGCCACGTCGCCGCGCCGCCGCCCGTAGCCTATCCGAGCCGCGCGTCGCCCAACCCCTCCTCCACCGTCGCGAGCACGCTTTCGGCCCATCCCCGGAGCCAGCGTCAGACGCGCCCGAGCCCCGGATCCGTGCCGTGCCTCCCGCTCCGCTCCGTTGCCATGGCCTCGGCCCGACCTCCGCCTCCGCCCGAGCTCCCCTGGCGAGGCGCGCCTGCCGGGCGACCAACTCCCGCGAGGCAGGCCAGCCCATCGCGGGACCTCCTCCCGTGCCCTGCTTCTCCTCCGAGGCTCTCCCTCACGACCTCTCTCTCTCATGTGCCAGGACACCATGGATAGCCGCCCCAAGCTCCACCGGCAACAGCGCCGCCCCGAGCTCCGTCCGCCGCCGCTCTTGCCCGGATCCGGTAGCCCATGCCCTGATCTACCCATTCCCGGCCATCCCGAGCCCCGCCGGAGTCCCACGCCCCTTCCTCGTCGCCGTTGACTTCCACCAGAGGCGTCCTCTATGAGGAATGGATCTTCCCCGACCTGCCAGTTTTTTTTCACGAGGTGAAAAAACTACTAAGTCCCCGTTTCTGTGCAATTTTCTTGCCATGTTCATCGCATCATAACTTGCTGCATACTGTTCGTCTCGACGAGTACATCATTTCATCTCATTGTACCATATTCATTGGAGCTCATCTTGATGCCCGAAATGCTGTTGGAAGAGGGATATGTGATGTTAGTTTCAGATTCTTATCAGAACATGCACTTTTGTCATTTTTGCCATGATTGATGTGTGCACCCTATGAACTTGAGTCCTACATGTGTTTTGTAATATGCCATGCCATCTTTACAGGGGTGTATGCCATGTATTTTTGTGATCTCTGTGGTGACTAGCACAAGCATGCAAACTAGGCTTCATGATGTTGCTGATTTCAGCCCCTGTTCTGCTGATATTTTTATGCCATGTAAACTTGATGCTATCGAGAGATCCATGCTTATTTTGAGATACTTCAGTAAGGATGTTTTAAACATATGGTTATTCTCTATACATCCATGCCCTTGTTTGCAATTATGGAGTGCCATAGCTTGAGTCAATCGAGCTCTACTTTTGCTATAAAATGTTCCTGGCAGATTATTTACATGTTATTCAATTTTGCCAAGGTTGTTGTAGTTGATCCTAGCATGCTATGTTGTTGTTCTTGCCATGTATAGCTTCTATGCCATGTCTTCTTACTGTGAGTTGCCTTG
The DNA here is from genome assembly GCA_021605205.1 of Aegilops longissima. NCBI lineage: Eukaryota > Viridiplantae > Streptophyta > Magnoliopsida > Poales > Poaceae > Aegilops > Aegilops longissima. Next base: position 11,700 of record JAHIAM010002697.1, read on the forward strand.
CCATGCCATGTATTGCTCTGTGGTGAGTGGTTCAAGCTCACCAACATGCCTACTTATTGTTGTTCCTGCCATGTATGAATCTGTAATATAACTTGCCATGTTTACATGGGTGCCATCATATTTTCTGATCCTTTTTGGCTCATGGGAAGTAAGGGACTTTTGTTCTATGCATTTAGTAGTATCATGCCATGTCTTTGTTTGCCATGATAAGTTCCTGTAACATGTTGTTTGATAGCTCTAAAAACTGCAACCTGATGTTATTTTCTGCAAAGTCTGTGAAACTGTTATTATTTGCAATCTTGCCATGTCCTTTTGAGCATGTTCTAGTGATTTCTGGAGATAGCTTAGTGTTCATGTTTTGTCATGCTTTACCTGTACATCATGCCCATGCCTTTTTTTATTACGTTGGGATGTTGTAGCTTGTTGTTTTGATGCTTGCAAGATGCCTACTTGCTGTTATGGACAGATTGTTGTTATGTCTTGTATAGAGTGTGTGTTGAACCGTTGCTCCGTTTTGAGTGTGTTCTATATGAAACTTGCTTGATTTTGCATGTATCTTCATATTATCATGTTGCATCCATGTTTTGAGGTGTTTGCTTCATGTTTGTATGCATTTTGCATCAATGCCATGTTTAACTTGTTTTGCTCATATCTTCTAGGCCGTAGCTCCGAATATAATGAACTTTATATGTAACTTGACTAGAATTTCGTGTATATCATCTTTGTGCATCTCAACTTGCTGTTTAACAACTTGAACGTAAGGTTTATTCAGATCTGGACCAATTTCGAAATTTGCATATGAGGACTTACGGAATTGTTATATGTTGTTCGGCCTCATTTAAACTTGCTTTGATGTGTTGTTCTTGTTTGCATCATCTCTTGCCATGAGTAGCTTCATGTAGCCTTGTCATGCATCATGCTTGTTTGTGCATCATGCCTTGTTCATGTGTGGTGTGTTTACTATGTTGTGTGCTTCTTCTTGTTAGTTCCTGTTTCGTTCGATCGTGAGGATTCGTTCGTCTCGCTTGGTTAAATCTTCATGGCTTCATCTTCTTCATGGACTCGTTCTTCTTCCTAGCGGGATTTCAGGCAAGATGACCGCTACCCTGGATCTCACTACTATCATTGCTATGCTAGTTGCTTCGTTCTATCGCTATGCTGCGCTACCTATTACCTGTTTATCAAGCCATCCCAAATTGCCATGTCAGCCTCTAACCTTTTGCACCCTTCCTAGCAAACCGTTGTTTGGCTATGTTACCGCTTTGCTCAGCCCTCTTATAGCGTTGTTAGTTGCGGTGAAGATGAAGTTTGTTCCTTGTTGGAACATGGAGATGTTGTTCCTTGTTGGAACATGTTTACTTGTTGGGATATCACAATATATCTTATTTAATTAATGCATCTATATACTTGGTAAAGGGTGGAAGGCTCGGCCTTATGCCTGGTGTTTTGTTCCACTCTTGCCGCCCTAGTTTCCGTCATATCGGTATTATGTTCCCGGTTTTGCGTCCCTAACGCGGTCGGGTGATTATGGGACCCCTTGACGATTCGCTTTGAATAAGACTCCTCCAGCAAGGCCCAACATTGGTTTTACCATTTGCCTCACCCAGCCCTTTTTCCCTTGGGTTTCCGCAGTCCAAGGGTCATCTTTATTTAGCCCCGGGCGGTGCTTCTCTAAGTCTTGGTTCGAACCGAAAGCGCCTCTGGGGCCACCAGGGAACTTCGAGGCTTGGTTTTACTCGTAGCTTTGTCTCATCCGGTGTTGCCACGAGCGAGATATGTGCAGCTCCTATCGGGATTGTCGGCGCATCAGGCGGTCTTGCTGGTCTTGTTTTATTCTGTCGAAATGTCTTGTGGCGGGATTCGAGACTGATCGGGTCTTCCGGGAGAAGAATATCCTTCGTTGATCGCGAGAGCTTATCATGGGCTAAGTTGGGACATCCCCGCGGGGTATAAACTTTCGAGAGCCGTGCCCGCGGTTATGTGGTAGATGGGAATTTGTTAATATCCGGTTGTAGTAAACTTGAAGCAAACTCTTCTAAATACACCAACCGTGTGCGTTAACCGTGAGTGTCTCTTTTCGGGGTTGATCGAGAGGAGAACACGGTTTCTGGGTTATGTTTGACGTAAGTAGGAGTTCAGGATCACTTCTTGATCATTACTAGTTGACGACCGTTCCTTTGTTTCTCTTCTCGCTCTCATTTGCGTATGTTAGCCACCATATATGCTTAGCCGCTGCTGCAACCTCACCACTTTACCCCTTCCTTTCCTTTAAGCTTTGCTAGTCTTGATACCCATGGTAATGGGATTGCTGAGTCCTCGTGGCTCACAGATTACTACACCACCGATTGCAGGTACAGGTTTGCGATGATCATGGCGTGAGGCGATGTTTGCTTGTGTTGGAGTTCTTCTTACGCTTCTTCTTTGATCGGGGATAGGTTCGGTCGGCAGCCTGGGCTAGCAGGGTGGATGTCGTTTGAGCTTGTTTATGTTTCATCCGTAGTCGGATGTTGATCTTGTATATGATGTTGATGTATTCTTGTGGCATTTGTGCCTTATGTATGTATCCCCATCTATTATGTAATGTTGATGTAATGATATCCACCTTGCAAAAGCGTTTCAATATCGGGTCTATCCTTGGTGGGACCTTGAGTTCCTTTTGGATAGGGTCGCATATTAGGCGTGATAAGTTAGTATCGAGCCTCGACCGACCTTAGGAGCCCCTTGATTGATCGTGTAGTTTGGCCGTTGTTGAGTCTAGAAGAAAATTGTTTTGAGTCTAGTTATATCGGAGTAGGAATTCTTTTACTCCTCAGCCCTTAATCGCTATGGTCAGGAATCTTGACGTAGGCGTTTTGAATTACTCCTCTTCCCTTTCAAACTTTCTTTAGGATCACGCAGTTGGTTTTCCGATCGTTTTTCCTCAGCTCTTTGCATCCGGTGCATTTCTCGTCATGGTGATTCGACCCTCTTTGTTTTGCAAGTTCAATCCTCAGTTGTTTTCTTTTCCCACCCGCCCACCCTTTTCTTCTCGGAACCGGAGTCCGTAATCGAGTATCCATCCTACTCGTGCGAAGTCTTTGCTTTCTTTCCTCAATGATTTCAACTGGTGTTTTCTCTTCAAGATGTCCATCGGTTCCCCTTCCAAATTGCCTTTGTTTTCCCGCCCTCCCACCCTATTCTTCCGGAGCCTGAGTCTCTGTCTCGAGCATCGATTTCATTCATGTGGAACCTCTTCAGACTTCCATAAATTATTTCAACCAGTGAATTCTCATCTCGTTCGTCATTCTTCATCCCTTTCTTTTTCCGGTGGATTCAATTCAAGTTTTTTTCGGTAGTGATTATATTCTTTTCCTCGGATCAAGTGTTCTCTTTGCTCGTTCGCCTCTCGCCAGTTTATCATTCCGGAGTTCCGAAGACATCTCAGGAGATTCGTCTGTGTTCCAATTAAGTCGAGGTTGTTACCTCATTCAAATATCTCAATTGTTCCGGTGCATCATCTATCTGTTCATCAATCCTTTCCGACGGTGTTATCTATTCAGTGGGCCCTAACCCACAGGTCTTTTCCCAGGATCTTACCTGACTCTTCTAATTCCCCTGGAGTTATTCTCAATTCTTTTCGGAGTTTGACGTATGAATGAATTTCATCAGTCACATGCCTTCTCCAAGATCTCTTTCAAATTCTTTTTCATTATTGGCTCAACCTCTTCGCTTTTTATTCTACCGAAGTATCTCAACAATTTTGGTGGTGTTTCTGTTCAACATTTGAAGACCGTCGTAGATTTTTTTCTCTTAAATCTTGTCCGTTCTCCCGGAGATTCGCGGTGCTAGCTCGATGTATCCTATCCAGTTGTTTCCAGTTGTGCAATTCTTTTCATCCATCCGGAGTACTTCAGGTGTTGCTTTCGCTCTCGATCATCCGGAGGCCATCTTTTCGGAATATCTCTCCATTCTAAGTTTTTTAAAATTAGTTCTCAATTATTCCATATTCGTGCCCCTTAGATTCGTCTCAATATTCTTCCGATTGCTTCGTTCAAGTATTCTTCTGTCAGTTCGCGATCTCTTTGTTCTCTTGCATTTTAATTCCCTCAAGTATCTCCGTGCTTCTCTAATTCTGCCCGGTGATTCATTCTCTTTCATCAGTCATTTTCGAATTCTTACGGTGGTTCGTTCAAGATTCTTTTTCCTTGATTATCATTTTAATCCATTCGTTCTTTTCAATCCTACCGGTGGTTCATGAAGACCTTTCTCAAGTTTTGTGCTATTTTCCCCTTAATTCTTTTTCAAGAAAAATAAGTAGTTTGCAAAATCCATTGATTGTCATCAATTTAATTTGATGAAGGATAATCATACAATAAATCTTATTCTTATTTCATCCAAGTGAGTAATCTCTTCCTTCGGGGTTTGTTCTTGAGGAATAAATTCTAGTTCCAAGTGTTCTCTATCTTTTCTTTTTCGGAGTTCAATTCCCTAGGCCATTTCGTCGGAACCTCCATCTAAATCATCGCTAGGCTCATCTTATTCGTTCGTCCTTCATTTCTATCTCATCATCCTTTTGTTACCGGAGTTCTTCATGGTGGTTCTTCATGATTTAATCCATTCTGTAAGAGTTCATCAAGTATCATTCCATCCTCTCAAATTCATGTCTTCGTTCCTTCCATTTTTCAGCCGGAGTGCTTCCTAAATCCTTTCAGTCTTATCAGTTTCTTTTCTCATTCTAACCACTCCGGTTAGAACGAGTGGTTTCTTAGTCTATCTGATTCCGCGAGCTTTCGATTCTCGTCATTCTCGTCGTTCCTCTGTTTTTCTCGAGTGCTCTCGATAACTTGCCTCTTCTTTTGAGTTCTTGTTTCACCTCATCCCTTTTTTCCTTCCGTCTCGGTCCTAAGTGTTGGAGATATGCCCTAGAGGCAATCATGTATGATGATATTTCCTATGTGTTTATGAATAAAGATAGTCCTTGGACATTATCAATGATGTGTATCAGCTAGTACGTGACTTGTTTGTGGGACTATGCATTGTATGATCACTGTCCTAAAAGGTCCCTAGTCGAAAGGGCTGTGTGGACGCGCAGCCGACTAGACTAGCATATGACACGGTCGATGGCTCGATCTCACTAGCCATGGAGCATTGGATGCTAACGGATAATATGGACTTGGAAAGGTCTGGTCGGATTCGACATAGTCGGATCCGAGTCGGACAGAACCCAACTATGAGGCCTTGCGATATGTCATCTGTGAGTCTCTAGTACAACATCGTTCTATGTCCTAAGACCTGGTGGCGCATGTACTCGAGATGGTGATAGACTTGCTTTGGGCCGACCAAGCGCTACTCCGTGACTGGGTAGTTACAAAGGTAGGTTTGGGTTTGTCAATCCCATCTTTGCGAGACATGGTCGAGCAAGATGGGATTGCCCCTCGATCGGAGAGATATACTCTGGGCCCCTCGTGTGATCCGACCAAGAACAGCATGGCCATGCGACAAGGATTATGAGATAATCCGGATAGTGGTCGGTATCCTTTGGAGCGAAAGAGGTCGGGCTAGCACAAGGATGACAGTCTCGCCTTGAGCCCGACAACATATATCGTGCGGCAAAGGGAGCGAAGTGTGACACGTTATGCAGGTTAGCCTAACCAGCTTCATAGTCGGCTTGGTGGTGGCACGCCTTGCTAGAGGCGCTACCAACCGTGCATGTCGGAGGTGATCGAACTGTGACCAAGCCGACTTGAACCTAAGAATTCGGCAGCAAGGAAGAAACCTCGAGGTCGGTTCGTGAGACTTTGGTCGGATGTGATCCGAACTGGACTAGGAGCGTGACCGAATAGACTTTGGGCTTTAGGGTCCGTCACGAGGCCCAAGTGTTGAGCCATGACGGACGCCTATATAAAGTGGAGGTGCGGCACACTCAGGTGGTTGATCGCCCGGCGTTGCGGCTAGGGTTTGCATGTGTTGTGAATAGCCACCTCCACTCGCTGCCGTTGTGTGATCGGACCTAGCAGTCCGCCGCATGGCGTTCCTCCTGCAGCGGATACCATTAAGGCGGTGCACTTGCGCTCGCTCCCGAACTTCGTCACGTGGGATCGGACGACCCGGCGCTCGAGAAGCGTCGGACGAGAGAAGGCGATACACTTTCAGACGCGCTGCCCCAACTCTTCTTCCGCTGCCGCGGCTGCGCGGCGTCTAGTGGTAACGACTGTGATCCATCTCCCGTAGCATGTTCTGGATGTTCTGCGCGCCAAGAATTTTTAATTTGCGATCGGCGCACCCTACCATGGGACGCCCGTGTGCATAGCACCCGTGTATTTCGTTACCCGACACACAAACCGGTAGAATGCGATTCTATGCATAACTTTGTTTTGCAGGTTTGATGTGAATAGTATAGCTCATGTGTATGTGATGCATGTGTGTAATTTATCGTGGCCTGCGTGTCATGTTTGTCAGCGGCGAGAATAAAGTGTTGTCATTATAATGTATAACGACCTGCGTGTCGACTTGTGACTCTATGTAAATTCATTACTAGTTGTAGTAGTTGGATAATAGAGATCAGGTTGGTGGCTTGGCGTCGGCGTGACAAACAAGATGGAGTTAAGTAGATGGTCACGGGTCGGAGCCGACACGGAAGAAGCGTCCATGAAGGAGCCATACTATTTCACAATATGTGTTATATTTGTGATTGTTATGCTTCTTTGTTTCTATGCATGTTAAAATGATAGAATGATCCCTCATGAATATCAAGCGAATTGCCATCCCGATGTTGCACCTTCATACGTCAAATGCGTCTAGTAGTGGGCTCATAAAATTGGGGTGCTGCTGGGTGTCCTTGAACTAAAGGGTTAAGTGTCGGACACGGACATGTACTTGCATCGAGTTAACTTGACAAGGCTATCAAAACGGTTTTGGGCCTTGTGGCAAAAGAAGGTTGGGAGCAGGGTATGAGATACCTTCCCGACCGGCGAGAGTCGTATAGAATCACGATTAGCAAGGAGTTGCTTACGGATATGTATGTTGGCTAGCGGTGATGCTAAAGCTCACTAGTCGCATCGCTAGTCGGATCTGAATCCTTGAGAGTTTGCGGAGGATCTTGACTTGAGTGGGAGTATTTCTGTTAGAGGCTAGAATTACTCTACATAAACACATTGCTTAGTGATTGCATATTTTACATTTGTAGATCAATGGCACCACCTGCTCAACCCAACTTTGCATTGAAATCAATTCGGAAAAGGATAAACTGAATGGAACAAACTTTACCACCTGGTATAGAAATTTGAGAATTGTTCTCAAGCACGATAAAAAGGAACATGTTCTAGAGGATCCACTTCCAGAGGAACCTGCCGATAATGCTAGTGCCACAGCTAAGAATGCCTACGAAACTTCGTTGATGAATCAGCGGAGATCAGCTGTCGATCTTTGGCTTGTATGGAGCCCGATTTGCAACAGCATTTCGAAAATGTTGAGGCTTACGATATGATCGAGAGTCTCAAGAGCATGTTTCAGACACAGGCTAGGACCGAAAGGTTCAACGTCTGGCGATCCTTGATGGATTGCAAGCTGAAGGAAGGTGATCCACTGAGCCCACATGTGATCAAGATGATCGGATATGTGCAAGCTTTGGATCGTTTGGGCTTCCCGCTCTTGGATGAGCTGGCTATTGATGATGTTCTGGGTTCTCTTCCGCCCAGCTATGGGACGTTCATCTCGAACTATCATATGCATGGCATGGATAAGAAGCTCACTGAATTGCATGGGATGCTCAAGGTGGCAGAGCAGGATATTAAGAAAGGCACGCATCAAGTGTTGATGGTGCAGAAATCGGCTAAGTTCAAGAAGAGTTGGTCCAAGAAAAAGGCTAAGGCAAAGACGCGGAGTTGGCAACCTCTGCCGCTGCGCCGAAGTCTGGACCGGACTCGAAGACCGTTTGCTTTCCTTGCAAGGAGACCGGTCCTTTGGAAAGAAACTGTAGCAAGTGGCTTGCGAGCATGGCAAGAAGGCGGAAATGCTTCTTGAGCAAAGGTACACTTGTTGCATATGTTATAGACATTTACCTTGCTGACATACCTAGTAGCTCTTGGGTATTTGATACGGATCGGTTGTTCATATTTGCAACTTCGATGCAGGGGCTGGTAAGAACTAGGCGTGTGGCACAAGGGAGATTGACATCGAATTGGCAACAAAGCAAGAGTTGCTGCGTTGGAGGTCGACGCGATGCAGCTCGACTTCCTTCAGTTCATTATGGAATTGAATAATTGTTATTACATTCCTGCACTTAGTCGGAACATTATTTCTGCCTCATGTTTGATGAGTCAAGGTTATGAATTCAATTTAAAGGACAATGGTTGTTCGATATTTTTGAATGGTATGTTCCACGGCTATGCACCCATTGTTGATGGGCTATTTATATTGAATCTAGAACAGGAACCGGTCTATAACGTGAATGTCAAGAGGCATAAGCCTAATGAGATAAATCGACATACTTACGGCATTGCGGCTTGGACACATTAATGAAAGCATGAAGAAGCTCCATGATGATGGGCTCCTAACCCGTCCGACTTGAGTCGTTCGAGACATGTGAATCATGCTTGCTCGGCAAGATGACTAAGTCTCCTTTCGCAAAGAGTTGCGAGAGGCGTCGAGACTATTGGAGCTTATACAGTGATGTGTGTGGTCCAATGAGCACAACTGCCAGAGGTGGCTATCGATGCCATTGACTTTTACCGGCGACTTGAGTAGATATGGATATATCTATTTGATGAGGCACAAGTCGGAGACTTTGAAAAGTTCAAGAGTTTGAGCGAGGTTGAGAATCAGCTCGGCAAGACTATAAAGCTTCTGCGATCTGATCGTGGAGGTGAGTACATGAGCCAGGAGTTCGATGATCATCGAAAAGTCGAGGTATAGTACCTCAGCTCACACCTCCAGATGCATACGGAGAAAGCGGCGTGTCGAGCGGAGGAATAGGACCTTGTTGGACATGGTCCGGTCTATGATAAACAAATCGGATTTACCCTTGTCATTTTGGGGATACGCTCTAGAAACTGCAGCTTTCACACTTAATAGGGTACCATCAAAATCCGTAGACAAGACACCGCATGAGATGTGGGTGGGAAGAGTCCTAGTTTGTCTTTTCTAAAGATTTGGGGTTGTGAAGCATTTGTCAAGCGACTTATGTCGGACAAGCTTACACCCAAGTCGGATAAATGCATATTAAAGTGGGATACCGAGAAACCTTGGGATATAGCTTCTACAACCGGAAGAGAACAAAGTGTTTGTTGCTCGGAGCGTGGTTTTCCTTGAGAAAGAGTTTCTCGGTCGGGAGGCCGATGGGAGGGCGGTTCGACTCGAAGAAATTCGAGGACCACTCGGGGGCGGCTCGGCTGGTGATGAGATCATACGGGTCGGTCGGGGAACCCGTAGTGGGCGGCGCCGGAACCACGGAGTCGGAAAGATTGCGCGAGTGTGCGATGTATTGTTGCTAAGCGGCGAGGCCCCACGTATCACGAGCGATGGTGAGCCAGATTCGAGGCATGGCTAGAGGCCATGAGATCCGAGTTAAAGTCCATGGATGAGAATCAAGTTTGGGACTTGGTTGATCCGCCACTGGCGTAGCGCCATTGGTTGCAAATGGGTCTTTAAGAAGAAAACCGATGTGGATGGAAATGTTCAGATCCACAAAGCTCGACTTGTCGCTAAAGGTTATGGACAAGTTCAAGGAATTGACTACTGACGAGACTTACTGCGATAGCGATGCTGAAATCGGTGAGGATCATACTAGCTATAGCTGCATATTTTGATTACGAGATATGGCGGATGGATGTCAAAAGCGGCTTTCCTTCACGGAAATTTAACAGGGGCGTGTATATGATACAGCCGAGGGTTTTGTCGATCCGACTAGCACTAGTAAGGTATGCAAGCTCAAGAGATCCATTTATGGGTTGAAGCAAGCATCTCGGAGTTGGAACATTCGTTTTGATGAGGTCGTCACTTGGTCTCGGTTTCATCAAAAGCGAAGAGGACTCTTGTTTATACAAGAAGTTAAGTGGGAGCTTGATAGTGTTTTGATCTTGTATGTGGACGACATACTACTGATCGGGAGCGATGTTTCGATGTTAAACTTCGGTCAAGGATCATTGAATGGCAAGTTTTCGATGAAGGACCTTGGTGAGGCGGTCTATATTTTAGGCATTAAGATCTATAGAGATAGATCGAGGAGGCTGCTCGGCTTAAGCGAACACGTACATAGATAAAGTGTTGAAGCGGTTCAACATGAGTGAGGCAAAGAAAGGGTTCTTGCCGCTCTCACATGGTATAAGGCTAAGCGAGACTCGAGTCCTTGGACATCGATGAGCGAAGCGGGATGAGTAAGATTCCATATGCCTCGCAATCGGATCCATCATGTATGCCATGATATGTACAAGGCCTGATGTTGCTTTTGCAATAAGCCTAACAAGTAGATACCAGGCCAACCCGGTGAGAGTCAGCGGGCAGCGGTAAAGACTATTTTGAAGTACACGAAAAGGACTAAAGAGATGTTCCTAGTTTATGGAGGTGAGGAAGAGCTCGTCGTGAGGGTTACGTCGATGCTAGTTTCCAAACCGGCGAGAGATGATTGTCGATCAGAGTCCGGATTCGTATGCGTCTGAGCGGAGGAGCAGTCCTTTGGATGAGTTCCAAGCAGGATATGGTGGCGATTCTACCACGAAGCGAATACATTGCGGCTTGTGAAGCTGCAAAGGAAGGTGTTTGGATCCGGCATTTTCGGATGATCTTGGTATTTTCCCAGCCTCGGTGAAACCGTTGGACCTTTATTGTGATAATTCTGGTGCCATCGCACAAGCCAAGGGCGAGGAATCACCACAAGGTCGGACACATAGACGGAAATATCACGTCTGAAAGATCGTAAGAATGGTGATGTAGAGTTATGCAAGATTCACACGGATGCAAATGTTGCAGATCCGTTGACTAAGCCACTTCCACAACCCAAGCATGAGGGGCGCGTTAGAGCTATGGGCATTCGATGTCTATTTGATTGACTCTAGTGCAAGTGGGAGACTGTTGGAGATATGCCTAGAGGCAATCATGTATGATGATATTTCCTATGTGTTTATGAATAAAGATAGTCCTTGGACATTATCAATGATGTGTATCGGCAAATCGTGACTTGTTTGTGGGACTATGCATTGTATGATGACTGTCCTAAAGGTCCCTAGTCGAAAGGGTTGTGTGAATGGCGCGGCCGACTAGACTAGCATATGACACGATCGATGGCTCGGTCTCACTAGCCATGGAGCATTGGATGCTAACGGATAATATGGACTTGGAAAGGTCTGGTCGGATTCGACATAGTCGGATCCGAGTCGAGATAAGGTCGAGTCGGACAGACCCAACTATGAGGCATGGCGATATGTCATCTGTGAGTCTCTAGTACAACATCGTTCTATGTCCTAAGACCTGGTGGCGCATGTACTCGAGATGGTGATAGACTTGCTTTGGGCCGACCAAGCGCTACTCCGTGGTGGGTAGTTACAAAGGTAGGTTTGGGTTTGTCAATCCCATGCTGCGAGACATGGTCGAGCAAGATGGGATTGCCCCTCGATCGGAGAGATATACTCTGGGCCCCTCGTGTGATCCGACCGAGGAACAGCATGGCCATGCGACAAGGATTATGAGATAATCCGGATAGTGGTCGGTATCCTTTGGAGCGAGAAAGAGGTCGGGCTAGCACAAGGATGACAGTCTCGCCTTGAGCCCGACAACATATATCGTCGGCAAAGGAGCAGAAGTGTGACACGTTATGCAGGTTAGCCTAACCAGCTTCATAGTCGCTTGGTGGTGTGCGCCTTGCTAGAGGCGCTACCAACCGTGCATGTCGGAGGTGATCGGGTGTGACCAAGCCGACTTGAACCTAAAAATTGGCAGCAAGGAAGGAACCTCTGAGGTCGGTTCGTGGGACACTGGTCGGATGTGATCCGAACTGGACTAGAGCGTGACCGAATAGACTTTGGGCTTTAGGGTCCGTGCGAGGCCCAAGTGTTGAGCCCATGACGGGACGCCTATATAAAGTGGAGTGCGGCACACTCAGGTGGTTGATCGCTTGGCGTTGCGGCTAGGGTTTGCATGTGTTGCGAATAGCCACCTCCACTCGCCGCCAATGTGTGATCGGACCTAGCAGTCCGCCGCCGCGACGTTCCTCCAGCGGATACCGTTAAGCGGTGCACTTGCGCCGCTCTGGCGAACTTCGTTCGTGGGATCGGACGACCGGCCGCTCGAGGAGATCGGACGAGGAGAAGGCGATACACTCGGACGCGCTGCCCCAACTCTTCTTCCGCTGCGGCCGCTGGCGTCTAGTGGTAACGAACTGTGATCCATCTCCCGTAGCATGTTCCTGGATGTTCTGCGCGTAGGAATTTTTAATTTGCAGTCGACGCACCCTACCGTAGAACCCAACACTAAGATCTCGGGACAAGATCTCTTGTTAGTGGAGGAGTGTTGTAACGCCCCGGATTCGATGCGCCAGGTGTTTGCCACTTATTCGCCGTCGTTGCCATGTCATTTGCTTGCGTGTTGCACTTTGCCATGTCATCATCTACATTTCATATCATGTCATCATGTGCATCGCATTTGCATACGTGTTCGTCTCATGCATCCGAGCATTTTCCCCGTTGTCCGTTTTGCAATCCGGCACTCCTATGTCTCCCGGCGCCCCCTTTTGTCCTTTTTCGTGTGTGGGTTTTAAACGTTCTCAGATGGACCGAGGTTTGCCAAGCGGCCTTGGTATAGCTCCGGTAGACCGCCTGTCAAGTTTCGTGTCATTTGGAGGTCGTTTGATACTCCAGCGGTTAACGGGTAACCATGAAAGCCCCTTCTGTTTGCAGCCAACACCTTCCAAAGTGGCCCAAAACCCAGCAAACTCCCTCCATGCTCTCGGCGTTCGATCCACGATCGCGTGGCGGCTCCGCCTACCTCATTTGAGTCTCCTAGCTCCCTCTACCTATAAATATGTGCTCTCCCGAAATCCGCGGTCAAACCTAGCCTCTTCCCTCTGCGCCACGGACATGTCCGCCCGCCGCAGACGCGTCCACCGCCAACCACGTCAGCGGACCAATGAGCCGGCCACATCATCAGCGCCGCCGCCCGCAGCCTATCCGAGACCGCCCGAGTCGCTAGCCCCTCCTCCACCTTGCTTGAGCCCTTTCGGCCCATCTGGAGCCAGCGTCGTCCCAGCGCGAGCCAGATCCATGCCGCGCCTCCGCTCCGCTCCGTTGCCATGGCCTCGTCCCCGACCTCCGCCTCCGCTTGAGCTCCCGCCGGCGAGGCGCGCCTGCCGGCGACCTACTCCCGCGAGGCCGAGGCCAGCCCCATCGCGGGACCTCCTCCCGTGCCCCACTTCTCCTCCGAGGGCTCTCCCTCACGATCTCTCTCTCATGTGCAGGACTCCATGGATGGCCTCCCCAAGCTCCACCCGGCAACAGCGCCGCCCGAGCTCCGTCCTTGCCGCTCTTGCCGGATCCGGTAGCCATGCCCGATCTACCTATTCCAGCCATCCGAGCCCGCGAGTCCCGCCCCTTCCTCGTCGCCGTTGACTTCCACGGGCGTCCTCTCGAGAATGGATCTTCCCGACCTGCCAGTTTTTTTTCGCGAGGTGAAAAAACTGCTAAGTCCCCGTTTCTGTGTAATTTTCTTGCCATGTTCATCGCATCATAAGTTGCTGCATACTGCTCTGTTTCATGCATATAATATGTCAAATGGTTCGTCTCGACGAGTACATCATTTCATCTCATTGTATCATATTCATTTGAGCTCATCTTGATGCCCGAAATGCTGTTGGAAGAGGGCTATGTGATGTTAGTTTCAGATTCTTATCAGAAATGCACTTTTGTCATTCTTGCCATGATTGGTGTGTGCACCCTATGAACTTGAGCCCTACATGTGTTTTGTAATATGCCATGCTATCTTTACAGGGGTGTATGCCATGTATTTTGTGATCTCTGTGGTGACTAGCACAAGCATGCAAACTAGGCTTCATGATGTTGCTGATTTCAGCCCATTACTGATATTTTTATGCCATGTAAACTTGATGCTATCGAGAGATCCATGCTTATTTTGAGATACTTCAGTAAGGATGTTTTGAACATATGGTTATTCTCTATCCATCCATTGCCTTGTTTGCAATTATGGAGTGCCATAGCTTGAGTCAATCGAGCTCTACTTTTGCTATAAAATGTTCCTGGCAGATTGTTTACATGTTATTCAATTTTGCCAAGGTTGTTGTAGTTGATCCTAGCATGCTATGTTGTTGTTTTTGCCATGTCTTCTTACTGTGAGTTGCCTTGCCATGCCATGTATTGCTCTGTGGTGAGTGGTTCAAGGTCACCAACATGCCTACTTATTGTTGTTCCTGCCATGTATGAATCTGTAATATAACTTGTCATGTTTACATGGGTGCCATCATATTTTCTGATCCTTTTTGGCTCATGGTCATAAGGACTTCTGTTCTATGCATTTATTAGTATCATTTGATGTCTTTGTTTGCCATGATAAGTTCCTGTAACATGTTGTTTGATAGCTCTAAACATTGCAACCTGATGTTATTTTACGCAAAGTCTGTGAAGCTGTTATTATTTGCAATCTTGCCATGTCCTTTTGAGCATGTTCTAGTGATTTCTGGAGATAGCTTAGTGTTCATGTTTTGTCATGCTTTACCTGTACATCATGCCCATGCCTTTTGTTATTACGTTGGGATGCTGTAGCTTGTTGTTTTGATGCTTGCAAGATGCCTACTTGCTGTTATGGACATATTGTTATGTCTTGTATAGAGTGTATGTGTTGAACCGTTCCTCCGTTTTGAGTGTGTTCTATATGAAACTTGCTTGATTTTGCATGTAGCTTCATATTATCATGTTGCATCCATGTTTTGAGGTGTTTGCTTGATGTTTGTATGCATTTTGCATCAATGCCATGTTTAACTTGTTTTGCTCATATCTTCTAGGCCGTAGCTCCGAATCTAATGAACTTGACTAGAATTTCGTGTAGATCATCTTGGTGCATCTCAACTTGCTGTTTAAAAACTTGAACGTAAGGTTTATTCAGATCTGGACCAATTTCGAAATTTGCATATGAGGACTTACCGGAATTTTTATATGTTGTTCCCGGCCTCATTTAAACTTGCTTTGACGTGTTGTTCTTGTTTGCATCATCTCTTGCCATGAGTAGCTTCATGTAGCCTTGTCATGCATCATGCCCGTTTGTGCATCGTGCCTTGTTCATGTGTGGTGTGTTTACTATGTTGTGTGCTTCTTCTTGTTAGTTCATGTTTCGTTGCGATCGTGAGGATTCGTTCGTCTCGCTTGGTTAAATCTTCGTGGCTTCATCTTCTTCATGGACTCGTTCTTCTTCCTAGCGGGATTTCAGGCAAGATGACCGCTACCTGGATCTCACTACTATCATTGCTATGCTAGTTGCTTCGTTCTATCACTATGCTGCGCTACCTATTACTGTTTATCAAGCCATCCCAAATTGCCATGTCAGCCTCTAACCTTTTGCACCTTCCTAGCAAACGTTGTTTGGCTATGTTACCGCTTTACTCAGCCCCTCTTATAGCGTTGTTAGTTGCGGTGAAGATGAAGTTTGTTCCTTGTTGGAACATGGAGATGTTGTTCCTTGTTGGAACATGTTTACTTGTTGGGATATCACAATATATCTTATTTAATTAATGCATCTATATACTTGGTAAAGGGTGGAAGGCTCGGCCTTATGCCTGGTGTTTTGTTCCCTCTTGCCGCCCTAGTTTCCGTCATATCGGTATTATGTTCCCGGATTTTGCGTCCCTAACGCGGTCGGGTGATTTATGGGACCCCTTGACGATTCGCTTTGAATAAGACTCCTCCATAAGGCCCAACATTGGTTTTACCATTTTCCTCACCTAACCCTTTTTCCCTTGGGTTTCGCAGCCCAAGGTCATCTTTATTTAGCCCCCGGGCGGTGCTTCTCTAAGTGCTGGTTCGAACCGAAACGCCTCACTGGGGCCTGCAGGGAAACTCGAGGCTTGGTTTTACTCGTAGCTTTGTCTCATCGGTGTTGCCTAAGAGCGAGATATGTGCAGCTCCTATCGGGATTGTCGGCGCATCAGGCGGTCTTGCTGGTCTTGTTTTATTGCTGTCGAAATGTCATGTGGCCAGGATTCGAGACTGATCGGGTCTTCACAGGGAAAGAATATCCTTTGTTGATCGCGAGAGCTTATCATGGGCTAAGTTGGGACACCCTGCGGGTATAAACTTTGAGAGCCGTGCCATGGTTATGTGGCAGATGGGAATTTGTTAATATCGGTTGTAGTAAACTTGAAGCAAACTCTTCTAAAATACACCAACCGTGTGCATAACGTGAGTGTCTCTTTTGGGGTTGATCGAGAGGAGAACACGGTTTACAGGTTATGTTTGGCGTAAGTAGGAGTTCAGGATCACTTCTTGATCATTACTAGTTGACGACCGTTCCTTTGTTTCTCTTCTCGCTCTCATTTGCGTATGTTAGCCACCATATATGCTTAGCGCTGCTGCAACCTCACCACTTTACCCCTTCCTTTCCTTTAAGCTTTGCTAGTCTTGATACCCATGGTAATGGGATTGCTGAGTCCTCGTGGCTCCTGATTACTACACCACCAGTTGCGGTACAGGTTTGCGATGATCATGGCGTGAGGCGATGTTTGTTTGTGTTGGAGTTCTTCTTACGCTTCTTCTTTGATCGGGGATAGGTTCGGTCGGCAGCTGGGCTAGCGAAGTGGATGTCGTTTGAGCTTACATTTATGTTTCATCCGTAGTCGGATGTTGATCTTATATATGATGTTGATGTATTCTTATGGCATTTGTGCCTTATGTATGTATCCCCATCTATTATGTTATGTTGATGTAGTGATATCCACCTTGCAAAAGCGTTTCAATATGCGGGTCTATCCTTGGTGGGACCTTCGAGTTCCTTTTGGATAGGGTCGCATATTGGGCGTGATAACCTTACTCCTGCCCACCAAACAGTCGCTCTGCGAGCTGCGGCTTCTGACGGGAGGCGGCAGGCATACACTACTTGTCTGACTTCAGGAAGCAGTTCATAGCCCAAAGGCGGCGAGTCCCTGGGCCGACTAGTCGAGCCAGTGCCAAACAGCATAATTAAAGGGTAACATACTCAAAGGCATAATTCTTATCATACAGATAACAAAGAGGCAGTCCCGAGGCTCGTCTCGAAGGCCCAATCTTAATATTTCAAACACAAAGGGGCGTGGTACATCTTGCATCAAGCTGTAAAATCTTGGAGGAGATTAGGAGTCCATAGCCGCTCCGTCTCCTTGTCGGATTCGTCCCTCTTGCATGCTCGGGGCTTACGGCGTCGTCGGGTAGTAGGAGTCGTTGCCCGACACTTTCGATGATGAATGGGCCTTCCCAAAGGCGCCCGAGCAGCTTGTCTTTGGCGGCTGTTATTTGGATCGGTAGGAGCACAAAGGTCGCCCTCTAGGAATGATCTTGGCTTGACCTTCTTGTTGTAATGCGGCGCGAGGCTCTGTTTGGTAGATCTTGGACCGGCTGAGTGCCAACAAGCGGCCCTCTTCCAGCAGATCGGCGCCGTCTTGGCGTCTTCTTCGCTTCCTCTTAGGTGTACATGGTGACTCGCGAGGAGGCGAACTCTATATCCGTTGGGATGGCGGCTTGGCACCGTGAAGCGAGGAAGAAGGGTGTGGCCGATTCACTTGTTTGGAGTCGTCGCAGACTCCGGAACGGTTAGCAACTCCTCAAGCCAGCGATCGGCGAGCGCTCCGGTGGTTCCGACGGTCGAGCTTCATGCGGAACAGGATGAGGCGTTCGCTCTCTCCACTTGGCCGTTTAACTACGGATGGGCAGCGAGGCGCTAAGTCGGTCGGATGCCCTCGAAATCGGCGCGAACGGGCAGGCATAACTGGCAAAAATTTTGCCGTTATCGGTGATGATGATGATGTGTGATGCGCCATACGAGTTCGTGATGTCGGTGATGAAAGTCCTTGCGCGTGGGACCATTCAACTTCTTGATGGGTTTTGCTTCTATCCACTTGGTGAACTTGTCCACGCGACAAGTAAGTGAGTTAAACCACCTCGTGCCGTCTTGAATGGTCCTACCATGTCCAGGCCCCAAACAGCAAAGGGCGGCGATGGGGATAGTCTTGAGCTGAGCCGGCTGAAGTGGCTGGAAGGCGGAACACTGGCACCTTGCATTTTGAACTAATTCCTTGGCCTCTTCAAGGGCAGTTGGCGAAGAAACCGTGTCGGAAGGCTTTGGCGGCGAAGTGCTCTTGAGGCTGCATGATGGCGCACTGCATACGATGGATGTCTTCAAGGATTGCTGGCCTTGCTACGATTGACGCAGCCTTTGGTAGAACCCGGTGATGCTGCGCTGACTCAACTCTCTATTGACTATAGTGTGAAGCTGCCGCTCGGTGTTGCACTTGCGAGCCAAGGTTTCATCGATTGGTAACTCTCGCTTACTAAGAACTTCACGATGGGCTGGGCCCATGAGGTGCTACTATTTGTTCATTTGCCCGATCTACTGCTACTTGGGCCGAAGTAATTGGGCTGGGGAGGCGGGTTGGAATCCAGCAACTTCACAGGTTGAAAAGTCCCGGACCGGCATTGGCGCGATCCCGGCCGAATCTTGGAGTCTTAGTGGTCGCCTTGATCCCAGGCAGATTCGAAGTCCCGGTCCGGCCATTGCCAGCGTTCTTGGGGGTGTCTGCAAGTTCTTGTGCCGTCTGCTGAGGCTTTGGAGTCGGATCCGACTTCTTCAGAGGAGCGGCACAAAAATGGGTCGACTCACGGTGGCGGCAAGCGGATGGCTTGAGAAAAGCGGCTGAAAGCGAGGCGGATGGTATTGCTGCCGGGTGGAGCCGATTCTTGCAGGGCATCTGCTTGGTCGTTATCGTTTCTTGTGCGTGGAGGAATTCGCATCCCTCAAAATATCACTCAGCTGCTATACGAGAAGCGGTAGCTCGCCATATTGCATCTTTGGCGTCCCGGTCGCGGATATTTGTTGGACCACCAAGTCGAGAATCGCCATATACGCAGGATCGGCGAATGCCAAGCTCTTTGGCAAGCCGGAACCCGTGAATAAGCGCCTACGTATTTGGCGGCGTTGTTGGGGCGGCGAAATGGA
>JAHIAM010002698.1:0-60489 GCA_021605205.1 Aegilops longissima
GGTGTAGCGACCGACCTCGAGACGGTCAAGCCTCGTGTTCTTGTGCCATCCCTGGATCAAGTATCTTTGGCACACAGTACATTAATGTATATATCAAAGTGCAATCACATGTATAAATAACGAAATGATATATACCTCATAATAATCAGCGGAAACAATCAAGCGGGTGTGGAGTCCCATCAACGCCATCGGCAGGTTGAGTGTAGACCGTAACCTGTATCGTAACTCTTACTCGTCGAGGGAATATCTGCAACATGATACGTTGCAGCCGTGTAGGTCAGTACATTGAATGTACCGCAAGATCACAATAAGAGAAAACAGATGATAAACTATACTATATGCAGTATGGCTTTGTGGCTCAGTATCTGAGTTTTGTTTTGCAAAAGCTAGTTTTATTTTACCTACATCAAAGGAATAAATGAAGTCTGTACTATGGAGTTTTTCTGTCATGACATGGTTCCGCCAACCGATGTCTCATAGCCCAAATCATCATAAGTTGCCCACAATTAAGTTATCAATCCGGTGTTGAGAGTTCGAGATAGGTCCAGGTCCGAGGCTCAAATTGTCCGTAATCGGGACACGGCTAATCGATTAGGTTTAAACCCTCTGCAGAGGTTTGTACACTTTACCCGCAAGATTCGATCCCTCTTTTACGTTCTCGCACTTCAGAGTGTTTGAGAACAAGATGACCAAACATGGTCTTCCAAAGAGTTCCTCGACCACTGTCCGTACCCATCCAATCCTACCGTAGTTCTACATCTGCTAGCACCGCCCCAGCCAGAGTCACATCTAAGGTCAACCAAGCCAGAGCCCATAATGACTTGCGGTTGCAGGGTAAGCTTCCGGGCGTGAAGTATTCTTCCGTCTCTTTGAGTCTGGGTGAAGCTTTCCGCAAGATGTCATGGCGCTTCTCCATGCATCCCGGCCAACCACTGGTTTCTCCAGGGTGCCCGTCAACCGTCCTTCACCCAGTAGTGTGTATTGAATTCTTGTCTTGAGTCTTGAAGTCTTGAGGCTTTGAAGTTGCAGTCCTTGCAGATTCCATCATGGAGTTGTCGTCATTGACGTAGAGCCTCCATTCTCACACCACTCCCGAGCACTCATACCAAACCCCGTCTACTATAGCGTAGCATTAAAATAATTAACGTCCCGGGCTTGGTAACAGGGTGATGGGTTCCTACCTCATGCATACTACTCAACTACAAGGATTTCAATAACACTACTGAGGGTGGTTGCAAAGGTGCCACTAAATGCAATAAAACATAGGTAAGAAAAGCATGGTCAAAGTGAACTTGCCTTGTTGACGATCTTGAAAAACTAGGGTTTCGTAGTAGCAATCTTCGCACTCGGAAATTCTACCGAGGCAAACAATAACTATAATAAGCACATAGCATAACATAACATAACAAAGTAACACACCAAAACCAACAAAGCAAAACCCAAAGGAAAACTTAAAGAAAAAACAACTCAAAGTTTTCCTACTTCAAATAACAACAAAAATAGTTTTATATAACAAAATTTCTTAACATCACCTAATAATGGTTTTATGTTAACTAAACAGAAAATATTTCATTAAGCAACTAGGAGCAAAAAGAATTAAATAAAATCTATTATGAAACTCCCGAATAAGCAAAACAAGCTTTAATTCAAATCTGATCTAACTCAATTTTATAAATCCAAACATAGACAAATTATATATTTTGGAAACTACAAGAAAATTGTGATCTAACGCAAAAAGAATCAGCATCATTGGACTTCTAGATCAAAAGTTATAAGCTAAACAAGAACGGAACTAAATCTGTTACGGGAATAAATCTGAAAACGAAAACGGAGTTACCTGTACGTGAGGCAGAGATGGCAGGAAGGAGATGGCGATGTGGAGGCTGCTCGGCGAGGGGGCGAGGTCGCCGGCGAGGTGGGGTGGCGGAGGAGGGTCGGCGCTTGGGAGGTGGCGCTGGGCGATGGGAGGTTCGAGAAGAGCTCTGGTGGCGTTCTAGGCAGGAAAAGGAGGACGGTGGCGAGAAGGCTACGGGCAGGGAGGCGTGGTGATGGGAAAAATGGAGCGAGGAGAGGAGGGGTTTTATAGGCGGTCTCGGGAGGCGCTGGGATGGAAAGACGAGGGAGATCGGGAAGGTGGAGATTCCTGTCTCCATGGATATGGAAAGCTTGTGTAACTTGAGAGGAAACAGAGGAAGGAGATGATCTCTTGTTGGGCTAGAATAGGAAAGTGCTTAATGGGCCAGCAGGTTTTCCTAATAAAAACGATTCCATTCCTATTTTTAAAATTAGGAAACTAAAACAATAAAAAGGAAATCAAATCAATTCGAATAAAGAGTTTTATATACTAAATTTATCAGAAAAATAAAATGTAGATGATGAGCATTATTCCACGGCCAAAATAAAACTTAAAAAATGTTTTTCAGAAAATCCCTAAAGGCTTTATTTCTTTTTGCAAATAATTTTAAATAAAACTTTGGTTTTCTTGGCTCAAATATTTTCAAAATGCCCCTAATTTTGGAGGGTCATTTTCCTCCGCTCTTTCTTGCTTGCAAGAATTTATTTTCGGGTATTTCTCGGGAAGAAAAATAGAGAAGCAAGTGCAAATATTTGAAAGAATTAAATTGCAAAACTCCGTTCAAATTCTTTATAGTTGAAGAAGTCATGTCATCTTCTCTCATTGATTTTAATAGGATGAATTTGAATTTACGGAGAAGGGAAAGTCATTTTATTCCTCTCTTTCAAAAGTTTTTGAAAAGGTTCAAATTTCACTCAAGTTTAATTCACTCAAGCAAACAAACAAACAATTCAATTAATTATATTAACATTCCAAAATTTGGGATGTTACAAACCTACACACTTAAAATGAATCTAGTCCTCGAGATTCAAAACTAACAAGAAAGAAGTTAGGGGTTGGGGTCTTCTAGCAAAAGTCTTGGTCGAAGGTCAGGGTGCTACCACACTTAAAAACAAGGTCATGGTTCCAATAAACTCAGATATTTCCTCTGGAGGGCTGACAATGTATGTCTCTTCACATATCTTACAATAGCTCCTTCATTAAAGCTCTTACGTCGAAGCATAGAGTTTTCCTCAAAAGCTTGGGTCGGTTCGTCAAAGTTGAAATTGGTCCGGGACTGGATCTTCTTAGCTGATAGGCTCGTGATCATTCTAGACAACTTTCGTAATACTCATGGTGGTCTACAATTTATGGTTTCTCCTGCAGAAAACGGTTTAGGTTGAACCTTACCGTATAACTTACGATTGGCATCAGTTGCCTGTAAAGGGGTTCCATCGTCCTACCATTCTATGGTTTTAGGGCTTATAGCGTCGACACTCTTCAAAGGTTTTCAAGGCTCTCTGATTTTCCATCGACATATGATAGTTCATGATAGAAGTCTTCGATATGGGGGCCAATCCATCCCGTACTCGAATCATTACCACATACGTAAACAGTGAATCACGTATTCTAACACTTGGGCATACTCACAAGCATTGCAGAATTTCTCTTCTCAACGAACTTAGTTCGGATAATTCCATTGATTCTGCAAGCTGAACAAAACATCTATCGTTTCTTCACAACTCTCGGGTTTTTGCGTAACCTCCTACGAAACGTCTGCTGATCAAATCGCAGTCTTCCCAAAATTTCTTCTTCCAGTGGGTACTTAACCCTTATTAATTCCTGGGCCTGTGGGTTATAAGCCCACTTCAACACTTGTACCAATTTCACTCATCCTTGGAGTTACAATTGCTCCATTTTCCAACATTACACCACTTTAAATCCAATAACATTTCATTTCTTAATACCATCATATCAAAGATAAAACTTCAACTCATGTTTTTCCAAACTCCAACCTGTGGGACACATTTCCATTTCCATTGGTCTAGTGTTCTTCATAGGGTACTATCACCCTTAAAATGAAATTCACAAATCCATCCATAGACCATATTTCTCATATCCTCGAAAATGGTCAAAATCCGTGTTCATAGAGTAACAACTCATACAATTAAACCTATGAAAACATGTCACCTTAACTTTATTGATTTCATGAATCCATTACAAACTCGAGCACCCATTACATAACTCAACTTATTGTACTCATGAAAAAAATTGGTTTCTACCACTCTTATTATCCATATCAAAATTCCAACTACTCAACTCCAGCTTCCTTCTTGTAGGAACATTTAGTAGCATAATGTCCTGCTTCCTTGCAATGAAAACACATAACTTTCGATAAGTCTTTGGGCTTCTTGGAGATGGTGCCTGCTCCTTGAGTTCCTTGCTTCCTTTCAAGACAATGATTGGCATAATGCCCGGCGTCCTTACATTCAAAACAGGTAATCGACTCTTGTCCCTCTTTGTAGAAATTGGGTTGTTACGAGGGTGTGTTTGTTTTCTCTTCCTGTGTTTCTTCGTTCTGATCAAACCTTCTATTCCCTGTGGATCAAACTCTATTGCTTCCGCCGGGAAGTATCCCAGACACTCTTTTCTTTCCTTGGTGCAATACTGTGAAAAATGTCCTTCTTCTCCACATGAATAGCAGGCATTGGAGTAAAATCTGTTGAGGCCTTCTCCATCAGGGTCTTCAACACATTCCTTCATCACAGGTTCTTTCATAACTTCTCGGAGGGCTTCTTTCATTCCTTCTTCCTGCTCCTGAATAGTTTGTTGCACCATGGGGTAAATGTGACACTGTCCCGGGTAGTGGGTGGTTCCTTCACACAAGAAACAAGTCACCTGACTAGTTGGGCATTCCTCCGCTGGGTGTTTCTCCTCACAATGAGGGCATCCATCTCTGTGTTCCTCCTGGGTGTGTCCTATTTCTCCGCAAATCTTGCAGGCACAAGATTTCGGGTTATCATAGTGCTTCCGGATGAGACGTGATCTCAACAGGGTCTTCTTGAATTCCTCCCAAGTTCTTGCTCCATTAAATCCCTGTATGGCTTGATGCATGTTCCACCAGGTTGCAGCACTTTCTGTAAGGTACTGAAGAGCGTATTGGACCTCATACTTCCTTGAAACCAAATTGCTCCCGAAGTGATTTTCCATGTTCTGAATCCATAGCTCTGCCTCCGGCTGAGTCTTGATTCGAGAATATCATCCAACTTCATTCATCATCTATGGGGTTCAAAAGCTTTGGGATGAGATATGAGAGAGGTGGGGAGGGATGTACACACAATACAAACAATAGTTTTTGAAGAAACAAGGTTTATTTTGTGGCTGTCGAAAAACATCAAACAAATGACAGCTCACAAATCGTCGCATCTAACGTAAGTGTGTAACAGGGGTTTGGTCTTCTAAAGGTCAAATAATTTTTTTTGGATCCTTTCAAGTCTTCGGAGTCTTCAACTGTTGTAGCTTCTAATACATGGTGAAATCCTCTTTACTCTGAAGGGGTCATCAGTTCTCCGATATCAAATCCTTCTTGGAGCGTCTTCAGTTGATCCTCCGGGTGATCAAAGGATAAGGGGTATATTCTAACTATTTGAGGTGAGAGGGTCTATTTGATAAAATCAGAAAAGATGAGAAGTAAGAGTCCTTTTGTAAATAAAGTTTTTGAGATATCATGTCCTAGGGCTTTTCCGGTTTCTAGGGTCACGTCCTACAGTCAACATGTGCTCTGATACCATTTCTGTAGCGACCCGACCTCAGACGGTCAAGCCTCGTATTCTTATGCCATCCACGGATCAAGTATGTTGGCACACACAGTACATTAATGTATATATCAAAGTGCAATCACATGTATAAATAACGTAAAATGATATATACCTCATAATAATCAGCGGAAACAATCAAACGGGTGTGGAGTCCCATCAACGCCATCGGCAGGTTGAGTGTAGACCGTAACCCTGTATCGTAACTCTTACTCGTCGAGGGAATATCTGCAACATGATACGTTGCAGCCGTGTAGGTCAGTACATTGAATGTACCGGCAAGATCACAATAAGAGAAAACAGATGATAAACTATACTATATGCAGTATGGCTTTGTGGCTCTGTATCTGAGTTTTGTTTTGCATAAAAGCTAGTTTTATTTTACCTACATCAAAGGAATAAATGAAGTCTGTACTATGGAGTTTTTCTGTCATGACATGGTTCCGCCAACCGATGTCTCATAGCCCAAATCATCATAAGTTGCCCACAATTAAGTTATCAATCCGGTGTTGAGAGTTCGAGATAGGTCCAGTCCGAGGCTCAAATTGTCCGTAACCGGGGACACGGCTAATCGATTAGGTTTAAACCCTCTGCAGAGGTTTGTACACTTTACCCGCAAGATTCGATCCCTCTTTTTACGTTCTCGCACTTCAGAGTGTTTGAGAACAAGATGACCGAAACATGGTCTTCCAAAGAGTTCCTCTGACCACTGTCCGGTACCCATCCAATCCTACCGTAGTTCTACATCTGCTAGCACCGTCCCAGCCAGAGTCACATCTAAGGTCAACCAAGCCAGAGCCCATAATGACTTGCGGTTGCACAGGTAAGCTTCCGGGCGTGAAGTATTCTTCCGTCTCTTTGAGTCTGGGTGAAGCTTTCCGCAAGATGTCATGGCGCTTCTCCATGCATCCCGGCCAACCACTGGTTTCTCCAGGGTGCCCGTCAACCGTCCTTCACCCAGTAGTGTGTATTGAATTCTTGTCTTGAGTCTTGAAGTCTTGAGGCTTTGAAGTTGCAGTCCTTGCAGATTCCATCATGGAGTTGTCGTCATTGACGTAGAGCCTCCATTCTCACACCACTCCCGAGCACTCATACCAAACCCCGTCTACTATAGCGTAGCATTAAAATAATTAACGTCCCGGGCTTGGTAACAGGGTGATGGGTTCCTACCTCATGCATACTACTCAACTACAAGGATTTCAATAACACTACTGAGGGGTGGTTGCAAAGGTGCCACTAAATGCAATAAAACATAGGTAAGAAAAGCATGGTCAAAGTGAACTTGCCTTGTTGACGATCTTCGAAAAACTAGGGTTTCGTAGTAGCAATCTTCGCACTCCGGAAATTCTACCGAGGCAAACAATAACTATAATAAGCACATAGCATAACATAACATAACAAAGTAACACACCAAAACCAACAAAGCAAAACCCAAAGGGAAAACTTAAAGAAAAAACAACTCAAAGTTTTCCTACTTCAAATAACAACAAAAATAGTTTTATATAACAAAAATTTCTTAACATCACCTAATAATGGTTTTATGTTAACTAAACAGAAAATATTTCATTAAGCAACTAGGAGCAAAAAGAATTAAATAAAAATCTATTATGAAACTCCCGGAATAAGCAAAACAAGCTTTAATTCAAATCTGATCTAACTCAATTTTTATAAATCCAAACATAGACAAATTATATATTTTGGAAACTACAAGAAAATTGTGATCTAACAAAAAGAATCAGCATCATTGGACTTCTAGATCAAAAGTTATAAGCTAAACAAGAACGGAACTAAATCTGTTACGGGAATAAATCTGAAAACAGCGGAGTTACCTGTACGTGAGGCAGAGATGGCAGGAAGGAGATGGCGATGTGGAGGCTGCTCGGCGAGGGGGCGAGGTCGCCCGGCGAGGGTGGGGTGGCGGAGGAGGGGTCGGCGCTTGGGGAGGTGGCGCTGGGCGATGGGGAGGTTCAGAAGAGCTCCTGGTGGCGTTCTAGGCAGGAAAAGGAGGACGGTGGCGAGAAGGCTACGGGCAGGGAGGCGTGGTGATGGGAAAAATGGAGCGAGGAGAGGAGGGGGTTTATAGGCGGTCTCGGGAGGCGCTGGGATGGAAAGACGAGGGAGATCGGGAAGGTGGAGATTCCTGTCTCCATGGATATGGAAAGCTTGTGTAACGTGAGAGGAAACAGAGGAAGGAGATGATCTCTTGTTGGGCTAGAATAGGAAAGTGCTTAATGGGCCAGCAGGTTTTCCTAATAAAACGATTCCATTCCTATTTTTAAAATTAGGAAACTAAAACAATAAAAAGGAAATCAAATCAATTCGAATAAAGAGTTTTATATACTAAATTTATCAGAAAAATAAAATGTAGATGATGAGCATTATTCCACGGCCAAAATAAAAACTTAAAAAATGTTTTCAGAAAATCCCTAAAGGCTTTATTTCTTTTTGCAAATAATTTTAAATAAAAACTTTGGTTTTCTTGGCTCAAATATTTGCAAAATGCCCCTAATTTTGGAGGTCATTTTCCTCCGCTCTTTCTTGCTTGCAAGAATTTATTTTTCGGGTATTTCTCGGGAAGAAAAATAGAGAAGCAAGTGCAAATATTTGAAAGAATTAAATTGCAAAACTCCGTTCAAATTCTTTATAGTTGAAGAAGTCATGTCATCTTCTCTCATTGATTTTAATAGGATGAATTTGAATTTACGGAGAAGGGAAAGTCATTTTATTCCTCTCTTTCAAAAGTTTTTGAAAAGGTTCAAATTTCACTCAAGTTTAATTCACTCAAGCAAACAAACAAACAATTCAATTAATTATATTAACATTCCAAAATTTAGGATGTTACAAACCTACCACACTTAAAATGAATCTAGTCCTCGAGATTGAAAAACTAACAAGAAAGAAGTTAGGGTTGGGGTCTTCTAGCAAAAGTCTTGGTCGAAGGTCGGGGTGCTACCACACTTAAAAACAAGGTCATGGTTCCAATAAACTCAGATATTTCCTCCGGAGGGCTGACAATGTATGTCTCTTCACATATCTTACAATAGCTCCTTCATTAAAGCTCTTACGTCGAAGCATAGAGTTTTCCTCAAAAGCTTGGGTCGGTTCGTCAAAGTTGAAATTGGTCCGGACTGGATCTTCTTAGCTGATAGGCTCGTGATCATTCTAGACAACTTTCGTAATACTCATGGTGGTCTACAATTTATGGTTTCTCCTGCAGAAAACGGTTTAGGTTGAACCTTACCGTATAACCTCGATTGGCATCGTTGCTCGTAAAGGGTTCCATCGTCCTACCATTCTATGGTTTTAGGGCTTATAAGCGTCGACACTCTTCAAAGGTTTTCAAGGCTCTCTGATTTTCCATCGACATATGATAGTTCATGATAGAAGTCTTCGGTATGGGGGCCAATCCATCCCGTACTTGAATCATTACCACATACGTAAACAGTGAATCACGTATTCTAACACTTGGGCATACTCACAAGCATTGCAGAATTTCTCTTCTCAACGAACTTAGTTCGGATAATTCCATTGATTCTGCAAGCTGAACAAAACATCTATCGTTTCTTCACAACTCTCGGGTTTTGCGTAACCTCCTACGAAACGTCTGCTGATCAAATCGCAGTCTTCCCAAAATTTCTTCTTCCAGTGGGTACTTAACCCTTATTAATTCCTGGGCCTGTGGGTTATAAGCCCACTTCAACACTTGTACCAATTTCACTCATCCTTGGAGTTACAATTGCTCCATTTTCCAACATTACACCACTTTAAATCCAATAACATTTCATTTCTTAATACCATCATATCAAAGATAAAACTTCAACTCATTTTTTCCAAACTCCAACCTGTGGGACACATTTCCATTTCCATTGGTCTAGTGTTCTTCATAGGGTACTATCACCCTTAAAATGAAATTCACAAATCCATCCATAGACCATATTTCTCATATCCTCGAAAATGGTCAAAATCCGTGTTCATAGAGTAACAACTCATACAATTAAACCTATGAAAACATGTCACCTTAACTTTATTGATTTCATGAATCCATTACAAACTCTGAGCACCCATTACATAACTCAACTTATTGTACTCATGAAAAAAAATTGGTTTCTACCACTCTTATTATCCATATCAAAATTCCAACTACTCAACTCCAGCTTCCTTCTTGTAGGAACATTTAGTAGCATAATGTCCTGCTTCCTTGCAATGAAAACACATAACTTTCGATAAGTCTTTGGGCTTCTTGGAGATGGTGCCTGCTCCTTGAGTTCCTTGCTTCCTTTCAAGACAATGATTGGCATAATGCCCGACGTCCTTACATTCAAAACAGGTAATCGACTCTTGTCCCTCTTTGCAGAAATTGGGTTGTTACGAGGGTGTGTTTGTTTTCTCTTCCTGTGTTTCTTCGTTCGATCAAACCTTCTATTCCTGTGGATCAAACTCTATTGCTTCCCTTGAAGTATCCAGACACTCTTTTCTTTCCTTGGTGCAATCTTGTGAAAAATGTCCTTCTTCTCCACATGAATAGCAGGCATTGGAGTAAAATCTGTTGAGGCCTTCTCCATCAGGGTCTTCAACACATTCCTTCATCACAGGTTCTTTCATAACTTCTCGGAGGGCTTCTTTCATTCCTTCTTCCTGCTCCTGAATAGTTTGTTGCACCATGGGGTAAATGTGACACTGTCCCGGGTAGTGGGTGGTTCCTTCACACAAGAAACAAGTCACCTGACTAGTTGGGCATTCCTCCGCTGGGTGTTTCTCCTCACAATGAGGGCATCCATCTCTGTGTTCCTCCTGGGTGTGTCCTATTTCTCCGCAAATCTTGCAGGCACAAGATTTCGGGTTATCATAGTGCTTCCGGATGAGACGTGATCTCAACAGGGTCTTCTTGAATTCCTCCCAAGTTCTTGCTCCATTAAATCCCTGTATGGCTTGATGCATGTTCCACCAGGTTGCAGCACTTTCTGTAAGGTACTGAAGAGCGTATTGGACCTCATACTTCCTTGAAACCAAATTGCTCCCGAAGTGATTTTCCATGTTCTGAATCCATAGCTCTGCCTCCGGCTGAGTCTTCGGTTCAGAGAATATCAGTCCAACTTCATTCATCATCTATGGGGTTCAAAAGCTTTGGGATGAGATATGAGAGAGGTGGGGAGGGATGTACACACAATACAAACAATAGTTTTTGAAGAAACAAGGTTTATTTTGTGGCTGTCGAAAAACATCAAACAAATGACAGCTCACAAATCGTCGCATCTAACGTAAGTGTGTAACAGGGGTTTGGTCTTCTAAAGGTCAAATAATTTTTTTTGGATCCTTTCAAGTCTTCGGAGTCTTCAACTGTTGTAGCTTCTAATACATGGTGAAATCCTCTTTACTCTGAAGGGGTCATCAGTTCTCCGATATCAAATCCTTCTTGGAGCGTCTTCAGTTGATCCTCCGGGTGATCAAAGGATAAGGGTATATTCTAACTATTTGAGGTGAGAGGGTCTATTTGATAAAATCAGAAAAGATGAGAAGTAAGAGTCCTTTTGTAAATAAAGTTTTGAGATATCATGTCCTAGGGCTTTTCCGGTTTCTAGGGTCACGTCCTACAGATCAACATGTGCTCGATACCATTTACAGAGCGACCCGACCTCAGACGGTCAAGCCTCGTATTCTTATGCCATCCACGGATCAGTATCTTTGGCACACACAGTACATTAATGTATATATCAAAGTGCAATCACATGTATAAATAACGTAAAATGATATATACCTCATAATAATCAGCGGAAACAATCAAACGGGTGTGGAGTCCCATCAACGCCATCGGCAGGTTGAGTGTAGACCGTAACCCTGTATCGTAACTCTTACTCGTCGAGGGAATATCTGCAACATGATACGTTGCAGCCGTGTAGGTCAGTACATTGAATGTACCGGCAAGATCACAATAAGAGAAAACAGATGATAAACTATACTATATGCAGTATGGCTTTGTGGCTCTGTATCTGAGTTTTGTTTGCGCAAAAGCTAGTTTTATTTTACCTACATCAAAGGAATAAATGAAGTCTGTACTATGGAGTTTTTCTGTCATGACATGGTTCCGCCAACCGATGTCTCATAGCCCAAATCATCATAAGTTGCCCACAATTAAGTTATCAATCCGGTGTTGAGAGTTCCGAGATAGGTCCAGGTCCAGAGGCTCAAATTGTCCGTAACCGGGGACACGGCTAATCGATTAGGTTTAAACCCTCTGCAGAGGTTTGTACACTTTACCCGCAAGATTCGATCCCTCTTTTTACGTTCTCGCACTTCAGAGTGTTTGAGAACAAGATGACCGAAACATGGTCTTCCAAAGAGTTCCTCTGACCACTGTCCGGTACCCATCCAATCCTACCGTAGTTCTACATCTGCTAGCACCGTCCCAGCCAGAGTCACATCTAAGGTCAACCAAGCCAGAGCCCATAATGACTTGCGGTTGCACGGGTAAGCTTCGGGCGTGAAGTATTCTTCCGTCTCTTTGAGTCTGGGTGAAGCTTTCCGCAAGATGTCATGGCTCTTCTCCATGCATCCCGGCCAACCACTGGTTTCTCCAGGTGCCCGTCAACAAATCCTTCACCCAAGAGTGTGTATTGAATTCTTGTCTTGAGTCTTGAAGTCTTGAGGCTTTGAAGTTGCAGTCCTTGCAGATTCCATCATGGAGTTGTCGTCATTGACGAGAGCCTCCATTCTCACACCACTCCGAGCACTCATACCAAACCCCGTCTACTATAGCGTAGCATTAAAATAATTAACGTCCCGGGCTTGGTAACAGGGTGATGGGTTCCTACCTCATGCATACTACTCAACTACAAGGATTTCAATAACACTACTGAGGGGTGGTTGCAAAGGTGCCACTAAATGCAATAAAACATAGGTAAGAAAAGCATGGTCAAAGTGAACTTGCCTTGTTGACGATCTTCGAAAAACTAGGGTTTCGTAGTAGCAATCTTCGCACTCCGGAAATTCTACCGAGGCAAACAATAACTATAATAAGCACATAGCATAACATAACATAACAAAGTGACACACCAAAACCAACAAAGCAAAACCCAAAGGGAAAACTTAAAGAAAAATCAACTCAAAGTTTTCCTACTTCAAATAACAACAAAAATAGTTTTATATAACAAAAATTTCTTAACATCACCTAATAATGGTTTTATGTTAACTAAACAGAAAATATTTCATTAAGCAACTAGGAGCAAAAAGAATTAAATAAAATCTATTATGAAACTCCCGAATAAGCAAAACAAGCTTTAATTCAAATCTGATCTAACTCAATTTTATAAATCCAAACATAGACAAATTATATATTTTGGAAACTACAAGAAAATTGTGATCTAACATAAAAGAATCAGCATCATTGGACTTCTAGATCAAAAGTTATAAGCTAAACAAGAACGGAACTAAATCTGTTACGGGAATAAATCTGAAAACGAAAACGGAGTTACCTGTACGTGAGGCAGAGATGGCAGGAAGGAGATGGCGATGTGGAGGGCTGCTCGGCGAGGGGGCGAGGTGGCGAGGGTGGGGTGGCGGAGGAGGGGTCGGCGCTGGGGAGGTGGCGCTGGGCGATGGGAGGTTCGGAAGAGCTCTGGTGAGCGTTTCTAGGCAGGAAAAGGAGGACGGTGGCGAGAAGGCTACGGGCAGGAGGCGTGGTGATGGAAAAAATGGAACGAGGAGAGGAGGGGTTTTATAGGCGGTCTCGGGAGGCGCTGGGATGGAAAGACGAGGAGATCGGGAAGGTGGAGATTCCTGTCTCCATGGATATGGAAAGCTTGTGTAACGTGAGAGGAAACAGAGGAAGGAGATGATCTCTTGTTGGGCTAGAATAGGAAAGTGCTTAATGGGCCAGCAGGTTTTTCCTAATAAAAACGATTCCATTCCTATTTTTAAAATTAGGAAACTAAAACAATAAAAAGGAAATCAAATCAATTCGGAATAAAGAGTTTTTATATACTAAATTTATCAGAAAAATAAAATGTAGATGATGAGCATTATTCCACGGCCAAAATAAAAACTTAAAAAATGTTTTCAGAAAATCCCTAAAGGCTTTATTTCTTTTTGCAAATAATT
The DNA here is from genome assembly GCA_021605205.1 of Aegilops longissima. NCBI lineage: Eukaryota > Viridiplantae > Streptophyta > Magnoliopsida > Poales > Poaceae > Aegilops > Aegilops longissima. The sequence goes on from JAHIAM010002698.1 coordinate 13,744, forward strand.
TTAAATAAAAACTTTGGTTTTCTTGGCTCAAATATTTTCAAAATGCCCCTAATTTTGGAGGTCATTTTCCTCCGCTCTTTCTTGCTTGCAAGAATTTATTTTTCGGGTATTTCTCGGGAAGAAAAATAGAAGCAAGTGCAAATATTTGAAAGAATTAAATTGCAAAACTCCGTTCAAATTCTTTATAGTTGAAGAAGTCATGTCATCTTCTCTCATTGATTTTAATAGGATGAATTTGAATTTACGGAGAAGGGGAAAGTCATTTTATTCCCTCTCTTTCAAAAGTTTTTGAAAAGGTTCAAATTTCACTCAAGTTTAATTCACTCAAGCAAACAAACAAACAATTCAATTAATTATATTAACATTCCAAAATTTGGGATGTTACAAACCTACCACACTTAAAATGAATCTCGTCCTCGAGATTCGAAAAGGCTAGCAAGAAAGAAGTTAGGGGTTGGGGTCTTCTAGCAAAAGTCTTGGTCAGAAAGGTCAGGGGTGCTACCACACTTAAAAACAAGGTCATGGTTCCAATAAACTCAGATATTTCCTCTGGAGGGCTGACAATGTATGTCTCTTCACATATCTTACAATAGCTCCTTCATTAAAGCTCTTCTGTCAGAAGCATAGAGTTTTCCTCAAAAGCTTGGGTCGGTTCGTCAAAGTTGAAATTGGTCCGGGACTGGATCTTCTTAGCTGATAGGCTCGTGATCATTCTAGACAACTTTCGTAATACTCATGGTGGTCTACAATTTATGGTTTCTCCTGCAGAAAACGGTTTAGGTTGAACCTTACCGTATAACCTACGATTGGCATCAGTTGCCTGTAAAGGGGTTCCATCGTCCTACCATTCTATGGTTTTAGGGCTTATAGCGTCGACACTCTTCAAAGGTTTTCAAGGCTCTCTGATTTTCCATCGACATATGATAGTTCATGATAGAAGTCTTCGGTATGGGGGCCAATCCATCCCGTACTCGAATCATTACCACATACGTAAACAGTGAATCACGTATTCTAACACTTGGGCATACTCACAAGCATTGCAGAATTTCTCTTCTCAACGAACTTAGTTCGGATAATTCCATTGATTCTGCAAGCTGAACAAAACATCTATCGTTTCTTCACAACTCTCGGGTTTTGCGTAACCTCCTCTGAAATGTCTGCTGATCAAATCGCAGTCTTCCCAAAATTTCTTCTTCGGTGGGTACTTAACCCTTATTAATTCCTGGGCCTGTGGGTTATAAGCCCACTTCAACACTTGTACCAATTTCACTCATCCTTGGAGTTACAATTGCTCCATTTTCCAACATTACACCACTTTAAATCCAATAACATTTCATTTCTTAATACCATCATATCAAAGATAAAACTTCAACTCATTTTTTCCAAACTCCAACCTGTGGGACACATTTCCATTTCCATTGGTCTAGTGTTCTTCATAGGGTACTATCACCCTTAAAATGAAATTCACAAATCCATCCATAGACCATATTTCTCATATCCTCGAAAATGGTCAAAATCCGTGTTCATAGAGTAACAACTCATACAATTAAACCTATGAAAACATGTCACCTTAACTTTATTGATTTCATGAATCCATTACAAACTCTGAGCACCCATTACATAACTCAACTTATTGTACTCATGAAAAAAATTGGTTTCTACCACTCTTATTATCCATATCAAAATTCCAACTACTCAACTCCAGCTTCCTTCTTGTAGGAACATTTAGTAGCATAATGTCCTGCTTCCTTGCAATGAAAACACATAACTTTCGATAAGTCTTTGGGCTTCTTGGAGATGGTGCCTGCTCCTTGAGTTCCTTGCTTCCTTTCAAGACAATGATTGGCATAATGCCCGACGTCCTTACATTCAAAACAGGTAATCTGACTCTTGTCCCTCTTTGCAGAAATTGGGTTGTTACGAGGGTGTGTTTGTTTTCTCTTCATGTGTTTCTTCGTTCGATCAAACCTTCTATTCCCTGTGGATCAAACTCTATTGCTTCCGCCGGAAGTATCCAGACACTCTTTTCTTTCCTTGGTGCAATCTTGTGAAAATGTCCTTCTTCTCCACATGAATAGCAGGCATTGGAGTAAAATCTGTTGAGGCCTTCTCCATCAGGGTCTTCAACACATTCCTTCATCACAGGTTCTTTCATAACTTCTCGGAGGGCTTCTTTCATTCCTTCTTCCTGCTCCTGAATAGTTTGTTGCACCATGGGGTAAATGTGACACTGTCCCGGGTAGTGGGTGGTTCCTTCACACAAGAAACAAGTCACCTGACTAGTTGGGCATTCCTCCGCTGGGTGTTTCTCCTCACAATGAGGGCATCCATCTCTGTGTTCCTCCTGGGTGTGTCCTATTTCTCCGCAAATCTTGCAGGCACAAGATTTCGGGTTATCATAGTGCTTCCGGATGAGACGTGATCTCAACAGGGTCTTCTTGAATTCCTCCCAAGTTCTTGCTCCATTAAATCCCTGTATGGCTTGATGCATGTTCCACCAGGTTGCAGCACTTTCTCAGAAGGTCTTCAAGAGCGTATTGGACCTCATACTTCCTTGAAACCAAATTGCTCCAAGTGATTTTCCATGTTCGAATCCATAGCTCGCCTCCGGCTGAGTCTTGATTCGAGAATATCAGATCAACTTCATTCATCATCTATGGGGTTCAAAAGCTTTGGGATGAGATATGAGAGAGGTGGGGAGGATGTACACACAATACAAACAATAGTTTTGAAGAAACAAGTTTTATTTTGTGGCTGTCGAAAAACATCAAACAAATGACAGCTCACAAATCGTCGCATCTAACGTAAGTGTGTAACAGGGGTTTGGTCTTCTAAAGGTCAAATAATTTTTTTTGGATCCTTTCAAGTCTTCGGAGTCTTCAACTGTTGTAGCTTCTAATACATGGTGAAATCCTCTTTACTCTGAAGGGGTCATCAGTTCTCCGATATCAAATCCTTCTTGGAGCGTCTTCAGTTGATCCTCCGGGTGATCAAAGGATAAGGGGTATATTCTAACTATTTGAGGTGAGAGGGTCTATTTGATAAAATCAGAAAAGATGAGAAGTAAGAGTCCTTTTGTAAATAAAGTTTTTGAGATATCATGTCCTAGGGCTTTTCCGGTTTCTAGGGTCACGTCCTACAGTCAACATGTGCTCTGATACCATTTCATAGCGACCCGACCTCGAGACGGTCAAGCCTACGTATTCTTGTGCCATCCTGGATCGGTATCTTTGGCACACACAGTACATTAATGTATATATCAAAGTGCAATCACATGTATAAATAACGTAAAATGATATATACCTCATAATAATCAGCGGAAACAATCAAACGGGTGTGGAGTCCCATCAACGCCATCGGCAGGTTGAGTGTAGACCGTAACCCTGTATCGTAACTCTTACTCGTCGAGGGAATATCTGCAACATGATACGTTGCAGCCGTGTAGGTCAGTACATTGAATGTACCGGCAAGATCACAATAAGAGAAAACAGATGATAAACTATACTATATGCAGTATGGCTTTGTGGCTCTGTATCTGAGTTTTGTTTGCGCAAAAGCTAGTTTTATTTTACCTACATCAAAGGAATAAATGAAGTCTGTACTATGGAGTTTTTCTGTCATGACATGGTTCCGCCAACCGATGTCTCATAGCCCAAATCATCATAAGTTGCCCACAATTAAGTTATCAATCCAGTGTTGAGAGTTCCGAGATAGGTCTAGGTCCAGAGGCTCAAATTGTCCGTAACCGGGGACACGGCTAATCGATTAGGTTTAAACCCTCTGCAGAGGTTTGTACACTTTACCCGCAAGATTCGATCCTCTTTTACGTTCTCGCACTTTGAGTGTTTGAGAACAAGATGACCAAACATGGTCTTCCAAAGAGTTCCTTTGACCACTGTCCGGTACCCATCCAATCCTACCGTAGTTCTACATCTGCTAGCACCGCCCCAGCCAGAGTCACATCTAAGGTCAACCAAGCGAGCCCATAATGACTTGCGGTTGCGGGTAAGCTTCGGCGTGAAGTATTCTTCCGTCTCTTTGAGTCTGGGTGAAGCTTTCCAAGATGTCATGGCGCTTCTCCATGCATCCCGCCAACCACTGGTTTCTCCAGGTGCCGTCAACAAATCCTTCACCCAAGAGTGTGTATTGAATTCTTGTCTTGAGTCTTGAAGTCTTGAGGCTTTGAAGTTGCAGTCCTTGCAGATTCCATCATGGAGTTGTCGTCATTGACGTAGAGCCTCCATTCTCACACCACTCCCGAGCACTCATACCAAACCCCGTCTACTATAGCGTAGCATTAAAATAATTAACGTCCCGGGCTTGGTAACAGGGTGATGGGTTCCTACCTCATGCATACTACTCAACTACAAGGATTTCAATAACACTCTGAGGGGTGGTTGCAAAGGTGCCACTAAATGCAATAAAACATAGGTAAGAAAAGCATGGTCAAAGTGAACTTGCCTTGTTGACGATCTTCGAAAAACTAGGGTTTCGTAGTAGCAATCTTCGCACTCCGGAAATTCTACCGAGGCAAACAATAACTATAATAAGCACATAGCATAACATAACATAACAAAGTAACACACCAAAACCAACAAAGCAAAACCCAAAGGAAAACTTAAAGAAAAAACAACTCAAAGTTTTCCTACTTCAAATAACAACAAAAATAGTTTTATATAACAAAATTTCTTAACATCACCTAATAATGGTTTTATGTTAACTAAACAGAAAATATTTCATTAAGCAACTAGGAGCAAAAAGAATTAAATAAAAATCTATTATGAAACTCCCGGAATAAGCAAAACAAGCTTTAATTCAAATCTGATCTAACTCAATTTTATAAATCCAAACATAGACAAATTATATATTTTGGAAACTACAAGAAAATTGTGATCTAACATAAAAGAATCAGCATCATTGGACTTCTAGATCAAAAGTTATGAGCTAAACAAGAACGGAACTAAATCTGTTACGGGAATAAATCTGAAAACGAAAACGGAGTTACATGACGTGAGGCAGAGATGGCAGGAAGGAGATGGCGATGTGGAGGCTGCTCGGCGAGGGGGCGAGGTCGCCAAGCGAGGTGGGGGTGGCGGAGGAGGGGTCGGCGCTGGGGAGGTGGCGCTGGGCGATGGGAGGTTCCAAGAGCTCTGGTGGCGTTTCTAGGCAGGAAAAGGAGGACGGTGGCGAGAAGGCTACGGGCAGGGGGGGCGTGGTGATGGGAAAAATGGAGCGAGGAGAGGAGGGGTTTTATAGGCGGTCTCGGGAGGCGCTGGGATGGAAAGACGAGGGAGATCGGGAAGGTGGAGATTCTGTCTCCATGGATATGGAAAGCTTGTGTAACGTGAGAGGAAACAGAGGAAGGAGATGATCTCTTGTTGGGCTAGAATAGGAAAGTGCTTAATGGGCCAGCAGGTTTTTCCTAATAAAACGATTCCATTCCTATTTTTAAAATTAGGAAACTAAAACAATAAAAGGAAATCAAATCAATTCGGAAAAAGAGTTTTATATACTAAATTTATCGAAAAATAAAATGTAGATGATGAGCATTATTCCACGGCCAAAATAAAACTTAAAAAATGTTTTCAGAAAATCCCTAAAGGCTTTATTTCTTTTTGCAAATAATTTTAAATAAAAACTTTGGTTTTCTTGGCTCAAATATTTTCAAAAATGCCCCTAATTTTGGAGGGTCATTTTCCTCCGCTCTTTCTTGCTTGCAAGAATTTATTTTTCGGGTATTTCTGGGAAGAAAAATAGAGAAGCAAGTGCAAATATTTGAAAGAATTAAATTGCAAAACTCCGTTCAAATTCTTTATAGTTGAAGAAGTCATGTCATCTTCTCTCATTGATTTTAATAGGATGAATTTGAATTTACGGAGAAGGGAAAGTCATTTTATTCCCTCTCTTTCAAAAGTTTTTGAAAAGGTTCAAATTTCACTCAAGTTTAATTCACTCAAGCAAACAAACAAACAATTCAATTAATTATATTAACATTCCAAAATTTGGGATGTTACAATGGGTATATATCAGAATTAAAATGCCAATAAGCATAATGTTGGTGTTCGTGTCTTAGCCACCTCGCAAATGTCATAATCTTTTTGAAGGATGTGAACATTTTTGGATCTCGAGAACTTTTCTAAATGCTATCAACATGTTTTTGAAATTGTGCGAACATTTTTAACACTCTATGAAGAATTTTATGAATGCGCCGATGATCGCTTTTAAAATTTTAAATATATTGTTTTGATTCCAGAAATGTCAATAATAAAGAAAAAAAAAGAAGAAAAGAAGAAAAGGAAGGCAGTGTGCATCCCCTCGTTGGGTCGGACCAGTAACTAGTAAGCTTGAGGCGAGTGCGTGTGCTCTTGCTTTCTGCGGCGATAGTAGCGCTCCCCATATGCCTCCTAGCATAACCTACTAACATGTAAATTTCCCCCTTTTCCTTTGTTACGGTCCCAAGATTTATATTATTTTGAAATAATCTTGTATATCATTTTAAATATAAAATATTTTATTGCAAATTAAATGCACATGTGTTACTTTACGAACACGTCACCGTGTACCCTCGGCGCCGGGGTGATGCACGCAGCTCACGTCGAAGGAGACCAGCTTGAGCAGCTGCACGCAAGACAATCCGGCGGCGCTTTTGAGGACCCAAACCCCACACGCCGGGAGGGACCCGTCTGTGATGGCATGGCTATGGGCTGCCCTAGGTCGATTCGCTCGCCCCTAGAGCCTCGTGGATCCGCAGCCCTTGGCATGAAGAACTAGCGAAGAACGAGAAGAAAGATACAAGAGAGATAAAAAGTAGATGAACACGAAAAAGTAGTAGATGTGTTTGTTCGATTGGGTGTTGTTTAATCGGCCGTCACCCCCAACATATATAAGAGGCGGCTGGACTTTCCGTACAAGCAAAGGATTTATCTAGGCTTTCCTTACAAGAAAATTACATCAATTCACGTCCTAGAGTCCTAGTTCTGGTCCCACTCGGATTCAGCCCGAATTTGGTCCAATCTTCTGTCTAGCTCCTTGCGTGGGCCGTGGAATCTGCATATGACTTCCGATGGAGACGGTTCAAATATCAATTTTGTGTGCTTTGTGAGGCCAACAATCCTTATGTTGATCACTTTTCCAAATAAGGCCATCTTGAATACTCCACGGGTCATCTCTAATTTCGAGTCGGACTCGTTCATGACCGGACCGTCCGACTCTTGCAGCGTCTCTGCAGGTCATATACTACATCGGATGATGATGACTCCAAAAGCAAAGTTGACCGTTTCGATGTTACGAACAACTTCCGTGTTGAACATTTTTTCATCCGAAGCCATCTAGATAAGTATTTGAGCCCATCTTCAGCATCTGGTCGGATTGGCCTCGACAGTTTCTACTGTTCACGGCGGCAAGCTCTCCCGGCAAGGTTACTGTTCACGGCGGCAAGCTTTCCCCGCAAGGTTTTGAGGCAGTAAATGACCTCAGATAAAAATGTGCCCAAAAGCAAAGTTGACCGTTTTGCGAGACGAAAAACTTTCGTGTTGAACGTTTTCCGATTCGAGGCCATCTTCTGGGGCAAAATACTCACGCATTACGTCGAGACACTTGCCAAGACATGTACGGTCTCCCGCGTCATATTTCGCCTCTTGACAGGGCTGCATTCAGATAGCTCTAACTTTTGCATACGAACTCGGATTGAGATGATTTTTATATAAAAATCGACCGATTTGACGAGACAAAGACAATTCATGTAGAGCATTCCTTCATCCGAGGTTGCCCTAGAGGCAATTGACCAAAAAGCACTCAGAACACTGAACATGACAATCCGAGTGTAGTTTTGGTCTTTGATATGATGCGAATAATTATGGTCCAAACATTAAAGTTGTTCCATTCGGCGATGTGAAACTTTTCATGCTGAAAACCCTTTCACTGTATCTTGCCAAAATCAAGCGTCAACACATGCCCCCTTTTTCGGCAAAGCTTGCCTTGAAAAATAATATGCATAGTGTTAGTTCTAAGGACGATGTCAACACTCCATCGGCCATTTATTTTCCTCGTGAGGCGATAATTATGTATCGTCTATGTTTGTGCTAAGGGCGATAGTCGATATCGGCCATTGCCTACTCGAGCTTCACGCCACACACTCGGGTGGTACTTCTTCAAATATTTTCCGTTGAGAGCTCGGGTAACAATGCCCTTGTATTGATTCCATCAAATATGAATTTCCGGAACAACCCTTGTAATTCTAAAGGACCTTCCCAACTCGGAGACCACTTCCGAATTTCCTATCTCTTGAACCAATCGGCAGAATCACCTTCGAGATTTAGATCACCAACTTGAAAATTCTTCAACTTAACTTTCTTATTGTAAGCTCTTGCAACCCTCAACTTGTCTCTCTCTATGTACTTCAAAGCAACCAAGCGTTTATCGGCAACTTCATCAATATTGTCCATCATCAAGTTATAAAGTCTCTGCCGATAAATCATTTTGTTTGGCTATTCTCAAAGCATTCAAATTTACTTCCACCGGTAAAACAACCTCTTGGCCATATACAAGCTCATATGGAGTCACCTTGGTAGCACCATGCCTTGAAATTCTATGTGCCCACAAAGCTTGGACAACAACTCATGCCATCTCCTCGGATTATCCTCAATCCTCTTCTTGATGAGCTTGATTAAAATTTTATTGCTAGACTCAGCTTGTCCATTAGCTTGGGCATAATACGGAGAGGAATTGAGCAACTTTATGTTATAAGATTCGCAAACTCTCGACTTGGTGTGACATGAAAGATGAACCTTGATCCGTAGTTAACGTTTGTGAATACGAATCTATGAATAATGTGCTCGGTGATGAACTGAATTACCTCCGTATGTGTCATGTTCTTGAGAGGTATTGCTTGAGACCATTTAGTGAAATAATCATTTGCCACCAATATGAACCGATGCACTTTTGAACCTCCGAAGGCCACGGTTTGATAATAGGATGTAACATAGCAGCAGGAGCCAATTGAATATCACCAAACTTTTGACAAGCTTCACATCCTTTATAATATCTGAAGCAATCATTAATCATAGTCGGCCAATAAAACCCAACACGTCATAATAACCATTTCATCTTGGGAGCCGGTGGTGAGTGCCACAAATACCTTCATGTACTTCCCCATAGCAACTCTTGCCTGGTCCTCATCCAAACACTTTAGAAGAACATCATATTGTTCGCGATAAAGACCATCATCTCTCATTGTATACTTAAAAGCCATACACGAACAGCCCTGTCCACCCTTTCTTTCGGATTGCACAAGTAATCAACAATGGGCTTTCTCCAATCGGAATTATCACCGCACTAGATTTTTTGTTAATGGCGAATAAGTGGGTTCAGGTTGGCCTCTCCCATATTGGCAAGACAAGACATCGGTTTTGAGAGATATGAAACATGCCACGATCAACATGATATCCAGGATGCTTGCTGTGCCAACTCATTTGCTTTCGATTGTCATGTCTAGATATATGTGCAATGCTAAAACAATCCAAAGTAGAAATTATATCTAGACATTTATCAAGATAAACATTAAGTGATTCGTCCAAACACCTGAAAGATTACGGATATTTGCTGCACCACTAGTAACGAATCACCGTAAGCCTCAATGTCGTAACACCTATAGCAAGTAGCATCTCTAAACCGAATAACAATGCTTCATATTCGGCTTGATTGTTTGTGCAAAAATATTCTAAGCGGCATGAGGCTTCAAAAACAGCACCATGAGGAGATATATAAACAATACCAACACCTTGGCCATTGCTACAAACTGAACTATCAAAGTACAATCTCCATGGCACTAATGAAACAAGGTTTATATCAACATCATGCTTGTCATTAATCCTATGTTCAACAATGAAATTAGCAACAATTTGGCCTTTCATGGATTTTATAGATTCATAAGCCAAATCATATTCAATCAAAGCATAAGCCCACTTGCCAATTCTACCACTAAGAATTGGCCTATGCAACATATACTTAATGACGTCGGTTTGGCAAGCTACTACACAAGCACTCGGCACTAGGTAATGTCTCAATTTTGTGCAAGCATAATATAAGCATAGACATAGTTTTTCAATAGATGTATACCTTGTCTCGGCGTCCAATAAGCGTCTGCTCAAATACGTAATGGCATGCTCTTTTCCTTGGTATCTTGAGTCAAAACAACACCAATAACACCTTCCTCCGCTGCGATATAAAGCTTAAAAGGCTCTCTATGCTTGGGTGCTTTCATTCGGAGGAGTGCACAAATAGTTCTTGATCATATCAAAGGCTTCTTGCTGTTTTGCCCCACAGTGAAATTAACATCATTCTTTAACCGAAGGATAGGAGTAAATGCATCAACTTTCCACTGACAGTTGGCTATGAACCTTCTCAAATAATTGACCTTGCCAAGGAACTTTTGCATATCTCTCTTGCATGTTGGAGCCTCCACTTTACTATGGCCTCTATCTTTTTGGGATCAATTTGATGCCATCTTCATGAATAATGAAACCCAAAATTTGCCGGTGACACGCCCGAATGCACATTTCAAAGGATTCATCTTTAGTCCATACCTTTTCATTCTCTCAAAAGCTAAGCGCCGTCGGCCAAGTGAGATTCAAAAGCATCCGATTTGACAACAATATCATCAATATAAACTTCAAGTATGATACCGAGTAAATCATGAAAATCAAATTCATAGCTCTTTGATATGTGGCTCCAGCATTTTTAATCCGAATGTCATCACTGTCCTCAAATAAACCAAGGAAACCGGGACATCGGAAAGCTGTTTTGTACATGTCCTCTTCAGCCATAAAAATTTGATTGTATTGGCATTACCATCTAGAAAGCTAATAACCTTATGTCCGAAGCATCATTAATAAGCATATCGGCTATTGGCATGGGATACTCATCTTTGGGTGTAGCCCTATTCAAATCTCTAAAGTCAATGCACACCCTCAACTTGCCGGATCCTTCTTCTCCTTTGGGACAATGTTAGAAATCCACTCGGCATACCGGCAAGGTCGAATGAAATTAGCTTCAAGCGGTTGACCGATCTCTTCCTTGATCCGGTCATATGTTTCGGATTAAACTTTCACGGTATTTGTTTATAAGGTCTAAACCGGCCTTTATAGGCAACCGATGCTCCACTAGCTCGGCTCAACCTCGGCATCTCATGATATTCCCATGCAAAGCAACAAACATATTCTTTCAATAGCTCGATTAATTTAGCTTTACAATCGGCTTTCAAATTTTTGTTTATAAATGTCGGTCCTTGGTGATCCGTCTCGATATCTACCTCTTCTAACGGATCGGCCGATGTAAAACCTTGTCCAAGTTTATCCATGTCATCCAACTCCTCAATAGACTCATACATATCGTTCTCGCCGGACCGATATTTTACAAGATGTTTTGTAACCACTGGAACTAGAATCCATTTAAACATATCATACCTTGGAGCCGATTGCATTCGATCGGCTTTAAAGACACTGGCACAAAACCATTCTTGGTATTTGAGAAAATCAAACTCGATAAGTCCGCCCCGTCAAGCAAGTAGCATTGGGATGTTGCCAATCCACCGATGCATCGGCCAAAGCAACACAGGCGAATTATCCGCATGAATGACTTCCACTTCATCATCAACCCTTTGAATCAAAAACTGGTGCATAGTGGATGGCACGCTGGTTTGCATGAACCCAATCACGGCCTAGTATAACGTTGTAGTTACCTTGCACCTCGGCGACAAAGAATGCATTAGCCAAAGTTTTGCTTCCATTGTAAGCTCCACATACATCACACCTTTGGCTTCAGTTCTCTCTTTGCCTTCAAACCCGTTGAGCACCATATTGGTCTTGATCAATTCTTCATCGAAGCAAACCCAATTTCACGAAGATCGAATAGGGCATAAGATTTACCACAGCACCACCATCAACAAGCATTCGATTGAGTGGCGATCCATTGATATGACCTCACGAGATACAACGGTTTCAAATGTGTTCTTGGTTCTTTTGGCTTCTCGAATATTGCGTTTTAGGGCCAAAATCAGTTGAGCCACTTCCCTTCCTCATCTACAACCGAAACAGCGGGTAAGTAATATACCATATTGATATCCATACCTTCATGGACGGTGTAGACTCATAGTCTAACATATCGACCTCTTCTTCAAGTGGATCGACCGATTATGAAATCTGGTCAAGTGAAGGAGAAGTAAGAAGTGTTGAGATGATGTAATAGTTGTCGCATCGTCCTTGGGTGGTGTAGGCACCTCTGTGATAGATGTAGAAGCTGATGTATCTTGTATTTGTTTAGGCCTCCACACTTGTTTCTTGGGAACCATGGGTGTCATTGTCATTGAACAACTTATCCTTTGCTTCTCGGCCTCCTGCTCTGCCATCTCTTGACTCCTTAACCTCTGTAGTTTCCTCTTATGTGTCTTTGTTAGCCACCCGAGGACACCACTTTGGTCGAGTGTATTTAGCATCTTTCACCTTTACTTGGCTGGTGCTTGCTTCATGGTCATTAACCGAGTGCTTTAGCGCCGATAGCAAGTGTCGCTCACCGTCGGTGATTATGCACAATGGGCTGCTTAGTATGGGAATGTTTCGGTGCCCAAGATAAGTGAGTCGACATCCATTTTCCTTGCCTTTTCAGACTCAACCGCTGCAACACTTGGTGACTTAACACGCCATTCTTTTCGACTTTCCAGATGCATGAAATTTCCACTCAAGACCTTTTTACTCGGATGGAATCCACTCGGATGGACGCCACTCGATGGAATCCACTCTGATGGAACTTCGATCGGATGGAATCTACTTGGCCACATTTTTCATTTGGATAGCTTCCACTGTGGTGCATTCTTACACTAGGATATTTTCCACTTGTCGCATTTTTGACCAGCCGATCGATAGTCACCGATGTTCAATCGGCCATTATATCAGGTAATCAAGTCGATTCCACATGATTGCCTCTCGCTTTTTCGAAGCTCGCGCCCTTGGTCCACTTCGGTTTCACATAATCGATCGAACATATCATTCGATGGTGACCTTGGTAGCTTCAAGTGTGATGGCGGTTAGAGCTGGGACCAGCCGATCGATTAGCATATTTGGACAGCAACATATCAAAAGTTGGCTTGATCGCTTATGCTGTACTTTAGCTTCATTCCTCTTCCATTTGCCAACTTCGGACTCTTGGGCTTGACAAATTTAACTCAAGTGTCCTCGCAGACCTGTTTGCCCCCAGTGTAGGATTCTTGATGGTGATCGTGATCACTTCTTTGCCATCGGGTTGCTTATCAAACATGTCTCCCCAAGACCTTGTCACCCTCCTTGTCTTTCACAGGCTTACCAACAATGACATTAGCTTTATTAGCAGATCCGGCTACCTCCGGCCTAATGAGCAGACTTTCTTCCCTTCTAAATCCATGGTGTTCATTGGATAGGCTGTTTATCAACTTGCATCTCAGAAAAGTTCAATCATTCATCATTAATGGCCGATTGTATCGTCGTCGAAAAACATTGCAATCGTTAGTAGCATGAGAAAAAGTTATGATACTTGCAATAAGCCGCCGTTTTAGCAAGCGGCGGTAAAGTATGAGATATTCTAATAATCTTAGCTGCGACAAAGCATCAAATATTCTATCACACTTAGCAATGTTAAAGTAAACTTCATCTCTTCATCACGATTCTTATGAATCGGTTTGAATCATTACAAGTAAAGGGTTTGGCCTTAGATGGACAAACAAATTCATGTAAAAATCACTCATCTGTCAGGTGATCATATATTCCACCATATTCATCTTTGGTCGATCGGCTTTGTATCTATGCACTTCTTTGAGATCTTTGCTTGGCTTTCACGAGCCAAGGCCCTTTGTAAGACTTGGTTGATATTTAAAACTCATAGCCTTCTAGCTTTTCTCTAATGGGAGTTCTCAAACCACTCGACTAGGTCTGCAAGTCTCTCGGTTATCACCAAACTAAAACATCGGTTTTCGTTTCTCGAATCTCTTGGCGTAATCGGAGACCGATTCATCATGTTTGTTTAACCGATGTTAGATGTGACAACTTGAGTTCATTATGCCATTGTAAAAGTGATCATGAAATTTCTGCTCTAGCTGCGACCAAACTCGAATGGAACCATGTGGTAAGAAGAAAACCATGAAAATGCGGTACGATTAATGATAAAGGAAATGCACTTTCAACTCATTCGATGAGCTGCTTCACCTAGTTGTGCTAAGTATTGACTAACATGCTCCCATGTGGTTTTTGTGCCCTCTCCATTGAACTTAACAAAATCTGGAATTTTATATCCTGGGAAACCTTTGGATGGCATCAAAGTACTCGAGAAGTCGGCTTTGGGTAATCGATTCGAGGTAACTCAACCCCAAAATTCTCTCGAAGCATCTTAGCCATCTCCTCTCTAAGATTAGCTAGACCATCATCCATAGTGGACAATGAAGCTTGTGGCGGTGGCATAGGAGGAGTAGGGTTACTAGCTGTGAGTAAGAATTGTGGCAGGTATGTCGACCCATAACGCTGGTAATTAGAAATGGTTGTATTGTGAAATGAGTTGGGTTAGGCGTTGCTACCGAACTGGTATGCTCATAATAGGATTAATGGGTGCAGCCACAATCGATTTGTTTGGGTAGGATAATGTTGGAAATATGCCCTAGAGGCAATAATAGCATTATTATTATATTTCCTTGTTCATGATGATTGTCTTTTATTCATGCTATAATGCGATTATCCGAAATCGTAATACAGTGAATACATAGACTACAATCGTCCTAGTAAGCCTCTAGTTGACTAGCTCGTTGGTCAATGACAGATAGTCATGGTTTCGACTATGGACATTAGATGTCATTGACAAGCGGGATCACGTCATTAGGAGAATGGCGTGATGGACAAGACAATCTAAGCATAGCACAAAGATCGTGTATTCGTTTTGCTAGAGCTTTTCCAATGTCAAGTATCTCTTCCTTAGACCATGAGATCGTGCAATTCCGGATACCGTGGGAGTGCTTTGGGTGTATCAAGCGTCCTGGCGTGTTGGGTGACTATAAAGGTGCACTACGGTATCTCCGAAAGTGACCATTGGGTTGACCGGATCGAGGCTGGGATTTGTCACTCCGTATTACGGAGAGGTATCAGGCCCACTGGTAATGCATCATCATAATGAGCTCAAAGTGATCAAGTGTCACGGTCGGGATCATGCTTATGATGCGAGTAAAGTGACTTGCCGTGCTTGAGACTAAAATGGAGCGAGGAGAGGAGGGGTTTATAGGCGGTCTCGGGGCGCTGGGATGGAAAACGAGGGAGATCGGGAGGTGGAGATTCCTCTCCATGGATATGGAAAGCTTGTGTAACGTGAGAGGAAACAAAGGAAGGAGATGATCTCTTGTTGGGCTAGAATAGGAAAGTGCTTAATGGGCCAGGTTTTCCTAATAAAACGATTCCATTCCTATTTTTAAAATTAGGAAACTAAAACAATAAAGGGAAATCAAATCAATTGGAATAAAGAGTTTTTATATACTAAAATTATCAGAAAAATAAAATGTAGATGATGAGCATTATTCCTGACCAAAATAAAAACTTAAAAAATATGTTTTCAGAAAATCCCTAAAGGCTTTATCTTTTTGCAAATAATTTTAAATAAAAACTTTGGTTTTCTTGGCTCAAATATTTTCAAATGCTGATTTTGGAGGGTCATTTCCTCCGCTCTTTCTTGCTTGCAAGAATTTATTTTCGAGTATTTCTCGGGAAGAAAATAGAAGCAAGTGCAAATATTTGAAAGAATTAAATTGCAAAACTCCGTTCAAATTCTTTATAGTTGAAGAAGTCATGTCATCTTCTCTCATTGATTTTAATAGGATGAATTTGAATTTACGGAGAAGGGAAAGTCATTTTATTCCTCTCTTTCAAAAGTTTTGAAAAGGTTCAAATTTCACTCAAGTTTAATTCACTCAAGCAAACAAACAAACAATTCAATTAATTATATTAACATTCCAAAATTTGGGATGTTACAAACCTACCACTTAAAATGAATCTCGTCCCGAGATTCGAAGAGGCTAACAAGAAATAGGTTAGGGTTTTGGGGTCTTCTCAAAAATCCATCGATCGTCTCTCCGGTCTCGGGTGCTACCACAGAAGCATTATTACGGTTCCATCAAAACTCAGATACTCCATCCTTATTGCTGGCATGTCGGTCTTCTCGATATTAAGATAATTCCTTCTTGGGCTCTTCGGTAGTGGCATAACCTTTTCCTCAATTCTTTTGTCTTTTACTCTTGGTAAGGTTATTCGAGACTGGGTCTTCATAGTGACAGATGCGGCGCCAATTCTAAACAAATATCGGTACCTCATGGTGGTCAACGATTTATGGTTTCCCCTCTGAAAAGCAGGTCAGGTTGAACCTCACCGTATAACCTACGGTTGGCAACAACGCCCGTGTACAAGGGAAAAATACCTATACCTTTCTAAGGTTTAAACAAGGTTTTGATAATCGTCTCTCTACTATAGGTAAGTCACTCAGATTTTCCATCCCATATAGCAAAGCGAATAATAAAAGAAATCGGTATGGTGATCAATACATCCCGCACCCAAATCATTACCTTGTACATGGTTTTGCGAATCTCGCATTCTAACACTGGTCTTCCTCACAAGCATTGCAATTTCTCTTGTCGGCGAATCAAGTTGGAAAATCCATTGATTCGCAGGCCAAACAAACATCTATCGTTCCTTAACAACTCTCGGGTTTTGTGTAAACTCCTATAGAATCGTGGTTGATCAAATCGTAGTCTATTCCCAAAATTTCTCGATGGGTACTTGACCCTTATTAATTCTGGGCTGTGGGTTATGAGCCCTTCAACACTTGTACCAATTTCACTCATCCTTGGAGTTACAATTGCTCCATTTTCAACATTACACCACTTTAAATCCAATAACATCTCATTTCTTAATACCATCATATCAAAGATAAAACTTCAACTCATTTTTTCCAAACTCCAACTGTGGGACACATTTCCATTTCCATTGGTCTAGTGTTCTTCATAGGGTACTTTCACCCTTAAAATGAAATTCACAAATCCATCCATAGACCATATTTCTCATATCCTCGAAAATGGTCAAAATCCGTGTTCATAGAGTAACAACTCATACAATTAAACATATGAAAACATGTCACCTTAACTTTATTGATTTCATGAATCCATTACAAACTCGAGCACCCATTACATAACTCAACTTATTGTAATCATAAAAAATTGGTTTCTACCACTCTTATCCATGTCAAAATTCCAACTCAACTCCAACCTTCTTGTAGGAACATTTAGTAGCATAATGTCCTGCTTCCTTGCAATGAAAACACATAACTTTGATAAGTCTTTGGGCTTCTTGGAGATGGTGCACCTTGAGTTCCTTGCTTCCTTCGAGACAATGATTGGCATAATGCCCGGCGTCCTTACATTCAAAACAGGTAATATGACTCTTGTCCCTCTTTGCAGTGGGTTGTTCGAGGTGTCTTTATTTTCTCTTCGGGGTTTCTTCGTTGATCAAACCTTTTATTCCTGTGGATCAAACTCTATTGCTTCCGTCGGAAGTAGATACTCTTTTCTTTCCTTGGTGCAATACTGTGAAAAATGTCCTTCTTCTCCACATGAATAGCAGGCATTGGAGTAGAATCTGATTAGGCCTTCTCCATCGGGGTCTTCAACACATTCCTTCATCACAGGTTCTTTCATAACTTCTCGGAGGGCTTCTTTCATTCCTTCCTGCTCCTGAATAGTTTGTTGCACCATGGGGTAAATGTGACACTGAGTCGGGTAGTGGGTGGTTCCTTCACACAAGAAACAAGTAACTTGCCTAGTTGGGCATTCCTCACCTGGTGTTTCTCCTCACAATGAGGAATCCATCCTTGTGTTCCTCTGGTGTGTCCTATTTCTCATAAATCTTGCGAGCACAAGGTTTCTTCTTGGTTATCATAGTGCTTCGGATGAGACGTGATCTCAACAGGGTCTTCTTGAATTCCTCCCAAGTTCTTGCTCCATTAAATCCTTGTATGGCTTGATGCATTTTCCACCAGGTTGTAGCACTTTCGTAAGCAAGAAGGCGTATTGAACCTCATACTTCCTTGGAATCAAATTGCTCCAGTGATTCTCCATGTTACGAATCCATAGCTCGCCTCCATTGAGTCTTGATCCAAGAATATCAGTCCAACTTCATTCATCATCTATGGGGTCCAAAAGTTTTGGGATGAGATATGAGAGAGGTGGGGAAGAATACCGCATAATACAAACAATAGTTTTGAAGAAACAAGTTTTATTTTGGGGTGTCGGAAAACATCAAACAAATGACAGCTCACAAATCATCGCATCTAACGTAGGTGTGTAACAGGTTTGGTCTTCTAAAGGTCAAATAATTCTTCAGATCCTTCAAGTCTTGAGTCTTCAACGGTTGTAGCTTCAATTCTTCTAATACATGGTGAAATCATATTTACTGAAGGGTCATCGGTTCTCCGATATCTAATCCTTCTTGGAGCGTCTTGATTGATCCTCGAGTGATCAAAGGATAAGGGTATATTCTAACTATTTGAGGTGAGAGGGTCTATTTGATAAAATCGAAAAGATGAAAGTAAGAGTCTTTTTGTAAATAAAGTTTTAGAATTTCTGTCCTAGGGCTTTCCGATTTCTAGGGTCACGTCCTCTATCAACATGTGCTCACGATACCATATCATGGCGACCCGACCTCAGACAGTCAAGCCTCGTATTCTTGTGCCATCCACGGATCATTCTTTGCACTACAGTACATCAATGTATATATCAAAGTGCAATCACATGTATAAATAACGTAAAATGATATATACCTCATAATAATCAGGGAAACAATCAAGCAGTGTGAGTCCCATCAACGCCATCGGCGAGTTGAGTGTGACCGTAACCTGTATCGTAACTCTTACTCGTCGAGAAAGTATACGCAACATGATACGTTGCAGCCGTGTAGGTCGATTACATTGAATGTAAGCAAGATCACAATAAAAGAACAGATGATAAAACTATACTATATGCAATATGGCTTTGTGGCTCTGTATCAAGTTTTGTTTTGCATAAAAGCTGGTTTTATTTTCCCTACATCAAAGGCATAAATGAAGTCTGCACTATGGAATTTTCTATCATGACATGGTTCCTAACCGATGTCTCATAGCCCAAAATCATCATAAGTTGCCCACAATTAAGTTATCGATCCGGTGTTGAGAGTTGAGATAGATCCAAGTCCATATGCTCAAATTGTCCGTAACAGGGACACGGCTAATCGATTAGGTTATAACCCTCTGCGGAGGTTTGTACACTTTACCCATGAATTCGATCCCTCTCTTTCGTCCTCGCACTTAGTGTTTGAGAACAAGATGACGAAACATGGTCTTCCAAAGAGTTCCTCGACCACGTCCGTACCCATCCAATCCTACCGTAGTTCTACATCACTGCACCGTCCCAGCGAGTCACAACTAAGGTCAACCAAGCGAGCCCATAATGACTTGCTTTGCAGGTAGCTTCGAGCGTAGTATTCTCCGTCTCTTTGAGTGCAGGTGAAGCTTTCCAAGATGTCATGGCGCTCCATGCATCCGCCCAACCACTGGGTTCTCCAGGTGCCGTCAGCAAATCCTTCACCCAGTAGTGTGTATTGAATTCTTGTCTCGAGTCTTGAAGTCTTGAGGTCTTGAAGATGCAGTCCTTGCAGATTCCATCATGGAGTTGTCGTCATTGGTAGAGTCCTCCTTCTTCACACCACTCTCGAACACTCATACCAAACCCGTCTACTGCGTAGCATTAGAATAAAATAACGTCCGGGCTTGGTAACAGGGTGATGGGTTCCTACCTCATGCATACTACTCAACTACAAAATTTCAATAACACTACTGAGGGGTGGTTAAAGGTGCCACTAAATGCAATAAAACATAGGTAAGAAAAGCATGGTCAAAGTGAACTTGCCTTGTTGACGATCTTCGAAAAACTAGGGTTTCGTAGTAGCAATCTTCGCACTCCGGAAATTCTACCGAGGCAAACAATAACTATAATAAGCACATAGCAATAGGATCACATAACACAACATAACAAAAGTAACATAACACAACAAAACAACCAAAACCAAATCCAAAAGAAAAACTCAAAGAAAGGCCACTCAAAGTTTTTCCTACTTCAAACAATAACAAAAATAGTTTTATATAACAAAAATTTCTTAACATCACCTAATCATGGTTTTATGTTAACTAAACAGAAAATATTTCATTAAGCAACTAGGAGCAAAAAAAATTAAATAAAATCTATTATGAAACTCCCGAATAAGCAATACAAGCTTTAATTCAAATCTGATCTAACTCAATTTTATAAATCCAAACATAGACAAATTATATATTTTGGAAACTACAAGAAAATTGTGATCTAACGCAAAAAGAATCATCATCATTGGACTTCTAGATCAAAAGTTATAGGCTAAACAAGAACGGAACTAAATCTGTTACGGAATAAATCTGAAAACGAAAACAGAGTTACCTGCGTGGGCAGAGATGGCAGGAAGGAGGCAGCGATGTGGAGGGCTGCTCGGTGAGGCGAGGCTGGCCGAGGTGGGGGTGGCGGAGGAGGGGTCGGCTTGGGGAGGTGGCGCTGGGCGATGGGAGGTTCAGGAGAGCTCTGGTGGCGTTCTAGGCAGGAAAGGAGGACGGTGGCGAGGTGCTACAGGGGGGGGAGGCGTGGTGATGGGAAAAATGGAGCGAGGAGAGGAGGGGTTTTATAGGCGGTCTCGGGAGGCGCTGGGATGGAAAGCGAGGAGATCGGAAGGTGGAGATTCTGTCTCCATGGATATGGAAAGCTTCGTAACGTGAGAGAGAAACAGAGGAAGAGATGATCTCTTGTTGGGCTAGAATAGGAAAGTGCTTAATGGGCCAGTTTTTCCTAATAAAACGATTCCATTCCTATTTTAAAATTAGGAAACTAAAACAATAAAAAGGAAATCAAATCAATTGAATAAAGAGTTTTATATACTAAAATTATCAGAAAAATAAAATGTAGATGATGAGCATTATTCCACGGCCAAAATAAAACTTAAAAAAATATGTTTTTCAGAAAATCCCTAAAGGCTTTATTTCTTTTTTGCAAATAATTTTAAATAAAACTTTGGTTTTCTTGGCTCAAATATTTTCAAAATGCCCCTGATTTTGGAGGTCATTTTCCTCCGCTCTTTCTTGCTTGCAAGAATTTATTTTCAGGGTATTTCTCGGGAAGAAAAATAGAGAACAAGTGCAAATATTTGAAAGAATTAAATTGCAAAACTCCGTTCAAATTCTTTATAGTTGAAGAAGTCATGTCATCTTCTCTCATTGATTTTAATAGGATGAATTTGAATTTACGAGAAGGAAAGTCATTTTATTCCTCTCTTTCAAAAGTTTTGAAAAGGTTCAAATTTCACTCAAGTTTAATTCACTCAAGCAAACAAACAAACAATTCAATTAATTATATTAACATTCCAAAATTTGGGATGTTACAGTTGGGATTAACTTATCGATGGGTGGCAAATCAGAGTGGCGGGCGTTTTTTAAATACGCACCACTATTTTTTATTTGTGAGATCCATGTAATAGTCGGCACCTTTAGTGTTAATTTGGACTTGATGGCGGTAAGTGCACTTAACAGCTTAAATACAGAGAATATACCAAAAAATACTAATTTTGGCATGCCACATGTAATGGTATA
The DNA here is from genome assembly GCA_021605205.1 of Aegilops longissima. Lineage (NCBI taxonomy): Eukaryota > Viridiplantae > Streptophyta > Magnoliopsida > Poales > Poaceae > Aegilops > Aegilops longissima. The sequence continues at coordinate 35,488 of JAHIAM010002698.1, forward strand.
TGTTAAGTGTGGAAAAAGTTTCAAAGCCAACCGAGAAACAACGGTCACTTGCAAATGCAACCCTGGTTAATTCCTTCTCGAAACCTAATTTCTTGCTTGGAGATGCTTTTGTTTGTAAGCAGTCTACGTGTGTCCTTTTGCGAAACACTTAACACATTTGTATTACAACCTTTAGGGTTCATATCATGATACCATGCTAAGTTTTCTGATTTTTGAAGCTTCGTTTAAATTTTCTAGAATTTAAATGACAATAAAGTATCATGTTGGTGCCCGAGTCTCAGCCACCATGTGACTGGGACTCATGTTCTGTCCTTATACATGGATTAACCATAGACTAAAGACCACCAATAAAATTGTCAGCCCCATTTCTAGCGATTATCATGTTGGTGTCCTTATACATGTATATCTTTTGTTCAAATTAGAGTTATATCTTTAAATGCCTACAAATGCATTTTATGATCTCAATATAGCAAACGAACCACAAAAATGCTCAATTTTGACACAATACAAATAATAGTGCGTGTTGGTTGTGCAAAAAGTTTAAGACCAATCGGCAAAGCAGCAGTCACTTCACATGCAAACTAGGGTTATTCCTCCTGAAGCCTAGTTTCAAGGTGAAACAAAAACAACGGTTTCTTCGCATGCAAGCATGGTATATTCCTTCTCAAACATAATATCTTACTCGGAGATGGTTTTATTCCAGCAGTCTGTGACAACCTGCGAAACACTAACAATTTCTATTAAAACCTCTATGATTCACGTCGTGACACCAATCTAAGTTTTATGATTTTGGGCTTCATTTCAATTTTTGAATTAAAATGCCAATAAGCATAATGTTGGTGTCGTGTCTTGGCCACCTCGCAAATGTCATAATCTTTTTGAAGGATGTGAACATTTTTGGATCTCGAGAACTTTTCTAAATGCTATCAACATGTTTTTGAAATTGTGCGAACATTTTTAACACTCTATGAAGAATTTTATGAATGCGCGATGATCGTTTTAAAATTTTAAATATATTGTTTTGATTCCAGAAATGTCAATAATAAAGAAAAAAAAAGAAGAAAAGAAAAGGAAGGCAGTGTGCATCCCCTCGTTGGGTCGGGCCAGTAACTAGTAAGCGAGGCGAGTGCGTGTGCTCTTGCTTGGCGAGTATAGCCGCGCTCCCCATATGCCTCCTAGCATAACCTACTAACATGTAAATTTCCCCCTTTTCCTTTATTACGGTCCCAAGATTTATATTATTTTGAAATAATCTTGTATATCATTTTAAATATAAAATATTTTATTGCAAATTAAATGCACATGTGTTAGCACACGAACACGTCACCGTTACCCTCGGCGCGGGGTGATGCACGCAGCTCACGTCGAAGGAGACCAGCCGAGCCTGATGCATAAAACAATCGGGCGCTTTTGAGGACCCAAAACCCCACACGCCCGGAGGGACCCGTCGGTAGTTGGCGGCTATGGGCTGCCCTAGGTCGATTCGCTCGCCCCTAGAGCCTCGTGGATCCGCAGCCCTCGGCATGAAGAACTAGCGAAGAACGAGAAGAAAGATACAAGGAGAGATAAAAAGTAGATGAACACGAAAAAGTAGTAGATGTGTTTGTTCGATTGGGTGTTGTTTAATCGGCCGTCACCCCAACATATATAAGAGGCTGGACTTTCCGTACAAGCAAAGGATTTATCTAGGCTTTCCTTACAAGAAAATTACATCAATTCACGTCCTAGAGTCCTAGTTCGGTCCCACTCGGATTCAGCCCGTTTGGTCCAATCTTCATCTAGCTCCTTGCGTGGGCGTGGAATCTGCATATGACTTCCGATGGAGACGGTTCAAATATCAATTTTGTGTGCTTTGTGAGGCCAACAATCCTTATGTTGATCACTTTTCCAAATAAGGCCATCTTGAATACTCCACGGGTCATCTCTAATTTCGAGTCGGACTCGTTCAGCTGACGGACCGTCCGACTCTTGCAGCGTCTCTCGCAGGTCATATACTACATCGGATGATGACTCCAAAAGCAAAGTTGACCGTTTCGATGTTACGAACAACTTCCGTGTTGAACATTTTTCATCCGAAGCCATCTAGATAAGTATTTGAGCCCATCTTCAGCATCTGGTCGGATTGGCCTCGACAGTTTCTACTGTTCACGGCGGCAAGCTCTCCCCGCAAGGTTACTGTTCACGGCAAGCTTTCCCGGCAAGGTTTTTGAGCAGTAAATGACCTCAGATAAAAATGTGCCCAAAAGCAAAGTTGACCGTTTGGCGAGAGCGAAAACTTTCGTGTTGAACGTTTCGATTCGAGGCCATCTTCTGGGGCAAACTCACGTTACGTCGAGACACTTGCCAAGACATGTCGGTCTCCGCGTCATATTTCGCCTCTTGCAGGGCTGCATTCAGATAGCTCTAACTTTTGCATACGAACTCGGATTGAGATGATTTTATATAAAAATCGACCGATTTGACGAGACAAAGACAATTCATGTAGAGCATTCCTTCATCCGAGGTTGCCCTAGAGGCTTAATTGACCAAAAAGCACTCAGAACACTGAACATGACAATCCGAGTGTAGTTTTGGTCTTTGATATGATGCGAATAATTATGGTCCAAACATTAAAGTTGTTCCATTCGGCGATGTGAAACTTTTCATGCTGAAAACCCTTTCTCTGTATCTTGCCAAAATCGGCGTCAACACATGCCCCCTGTTTTTCGGCAAAGCTTGCCTTAAAAATAATATGCATAGTGTTAGTTCTAAGGACGATGTCAACACTCCATCGGCCATTTATTTTCCTCGAGCGATAATTATGTATCGTCTATGTTTGTGCTAAGAGCGATAGTCGTATATCGGCCATTGCCTACTCAGGCTTCTGCCACACTCGGGTGGTACTTCTTCAAATATTTTCCGTTGAGAGCTCGGGTAACAATGCCTTGTATTGATTCCATCAAATATGAATTTCCGGAACAACCCTTGTAATTCTAAAGGACCTTCCCAACTCGGAGACCACTTCCCGAATTTCCTATCTCTTGAACCAATCGGCAGAATCACCTTCAGACGAGATCACCAACTTGAAAATTCTTCAACTTAACTTTCTTGTAGCTCTTGCAACCCTCAACTTGTCTCTCTATGTACTTCAAAGCAACCAAGCGTTTATCAACTTCATCAATATTGTCCATCATCAAGTTATAAAAGTCTCTGCCGATAAATCATTTTGTTTGGCTATTCTCAAAGCATTCAAATTTACTTCCACCGGTAAAACAACCTCTTGGCCATATAAGCTCATATGGAGTCACCTTGGTAGCACCATGCCTTGAAATTCTATGTGCCCACAAAGCTTGGACAACAACTCATGCCATCTCCTCGGATTATCCTCAATCCTCTTCTTGATGAGCTTGATTAAAATTTTATTGCTAGACTCAGCTTGTCCATTAGCTTGGGCATAATACGGAGAGGAATTGAGCAACTTTATGTTATAAGATTCGCAAACTCTCGACTTGGTGTGACATGAAAGATGAACCTTGATCCGTAGTTAACGTTTGCGAATACCGAATCTATGAATAATGTGCTCGGTGATGAACTGAATTACCTCCGTTATGTCATGTTCTTGAGAGTCTTTGCAGACCATTTAGTGAAATAATCAGTTGCCACCAATATGAACCGATGCACTTTTGAACCTCCGAAGGCCACGGTTTGATAATAGGATGTAACATAGCAGCAGGGCCAATTGAATATCACCAAACTTTTGACAAGCTTCACATCCTTTATAATATCTGAAGCAATCATTAATCATAGTCGGCAATAAAACCCGACCGTCATAACCATTTCATCTTGGGAGCCATTGGTGAGTGCCACAAATACCTTCATGTACTTCCCCATAGCAACTCTTGCCGGTCCTCATCCAAACACTTTAGAAGAACATCATCATTACGGCGATAAAGACCATCATCTCTCATTGTATACTTAAAAGCCATCGCCGAACAGCCCATCCACCCTTTCTTTCGGATTGCACAAGTAATCAACAATGGGCTTTCTCCAATCGGAATTATCACTGCACTAGATTTTTTTTAATGGCGAATAAGTGGGTTCAGGTTGGCCTCTCCCATATTGGCAAGACAAGACATCGGTTTTGAGAGATATGAAACATACGATCAACATGATATCCGGATGCTTGCTTGCCAACTCATTTGCTTTCAGTTGTCATGTCTAGATATATGTGCAATGCTAAAACAATCCAAAGTAGAAATTATATCTAGACATTTATCAAGATAAACATTAAGTGATTCGTCCAACACCTGAAAGATTACGGATATTTGCTGCACCACTAGTAACGAATCACCGTAAGCCTCAATGTGCGTAACACCTATAGCAAGTAGCATCTCTAAACGAATAACAATGCTTCATATTCGACGATTGTTTGTGCAAAAATATTCTAAGCGGCATGAGGCTTCAAAACAGCACCATGAGGAGATATATAAACAATACCAACACCTTGGCCATTGCTACAAACTGAACTATCAAAGTACAATCTCCATGGCACTAATGAAACAAGGTTTATATCAACATCATGCTTGTCATTAATCCTATGTTCAACAATGAAATTAGCAACAATTTGGCCTTTCATGGATTTTATAGATTCATAAGCCAAATCATATTCAATCAAAGCATAAGCCCACTTGCCAATTCTACCACTAAGAATTGGCCTATACCTTATGTACTTAATGAGCGTCGGTTTGGCAAGCTACTACAAGCACTCGGCACTAGGTAATGTCTCAATTTTGTGCAAGCATAATATAAGCATAGACATAGTTTTTCAATAGATGTATACCTTGTCTCGGCGTCAATAAGCGTCTGCTCAAATACGTAATGGCATGCTCTTTTCCTTGGTATCTTGAGTCAAAAACACCAATAACACCTTCCTCTGCTGCGATATAAAGCTTAAAAGCTCTCTATGCTTGGGTGCTTTCATTACGGAGGAGTGCACAAATAGTTCTTGATCATATCAAAGGCTTCTTGCTGTTTTGCCCCACAGTGAAATTAACATCATTCTTTAACGAAGGATAGGAGTAAATGCATCAACTTTCCCTGACAGATTAGCTATGAACCTTCTCAAATAATTGACCTTGCCAAGGAACTTTTGCATATCTCTCTTGCATGTTGGAGCCTCCACTTTTCGTATGGCCTCTATCTTTTTGGGATCAATTTCGATGCCATCTTCATGAATAATGAAACCCAAAATTTGCGGTGACACGCGAATGCACATTTCAAAGGATTCATCTTTAGTCCATACCTTTTCATTCTCTCAAAGCTAAGCGCAAATCGGCAAGTGAGATTCAAAAGCATCCGATTTGACAACAATATCATCAATATAAACTTCAAGTATGATCCGAGAGTAAATCATGAAAATCAAATTCATAGCTCTTTGATATGTGGCTCCACATTTTTAATCCGAATGTCATCACGTCACTCAAATAAACCAAGAAACCAGGACATCGAGCTGTTTTGTACATGTCCTCTTCACCATAAAAATTTGATTGTATTCGGCATTACCATCTAGAAAGCTAATAACCTTATGTCCGAAGCATCATTAATAAGCATATCGGCTATTGGCATGGGATACTCATCTTTGGGTGTAGCCCTATTCAAATCTCTAAAGTCAATGCACACCCTCAACTTGCGGATCCTTCTTCTCCCTTTGGGACAATGTTAGAAATCCACTCGGCATACCGGCAAGGTCGAATGAAATTAGCTTGCAGTTGACCGATCTCTTCCTTGATCCGGTCATATGTTTTGGATTAAACTTTACGTGCATTGTTTATAAGGTCTAAACCGGCCTTTATAGGCAACCGATGCTCCACTAGCTCGGCTCAACCCAGGCATCTCATGATATTCCCATGCAAAGCAACAAACATATTCTTTCAATAGCTCGATTAATTTAGCTTTACAATCGGCTTTCAAATTTTTGTTTATAAATGTCGGTCCTTGGTGATCCGTCGATATCTACCTCTTCTAACGGATCGGCCGATGTAAAACCTTGTCCAAGTTTATCCATGTCATCCAACTCCTCAATAGACTCATACATATCGTTCTCGCGGGACCGATATTTTACAAGATGTTTTGTAACCACTGGAACTAGAATCCATTTAAACATATCCCTTGGAGCGATTGCATTCGATCGGCTTTAAAGATTCTGAACACAAAACCATTCTTGGTCGCTGAGAAAATCAAACTCGATAAGTCACGTCCCGTCAAGCAAGTAGCATTGGGATGTTGCCAATCCACCGATGCATCGGCAAAGCAACACAGGCGAATTATCCATGAATGACTTCCACTTCATCATCAACCTTGAATCAAAAACGGTGCATAGTGGATGGCACGCCTTTGGTTTGCATGAACAATCACGGCCTAGTATAACGTTGTAGTTACCTTGCACCTCGGCGACAAAGAATGCGTAGCCAAAGTTTTGCTTCCATTTAAGCTCCACATACATCACACCTTTGGCTTCAGTTCTCTCTTTGCCTTCAAACCCGTTGAGCACCATATTGGTCTTGATCAATTCTTCATCGAGCAAACCCAATTTCACGAAGATCGAATAGGGCATAAGATTTACCACAGCACCACCATCAACAAGCATTCGGTAGTGGCGATCCATTGATATGACCTCACGAGATACAACGGTTTCAAATGTATTCTGGTTCTTTGGCTTCTCGAATATTGCGTTTTAGGGCCAAAATCAGTTGAGCCACTTCCCTTCCTCATCTAACGAAACTCAATTAAGTAATATACCATATTGATATCCATACCTTCATGGACGGTGTAGACTCATAGTCTAACATATCACCTCTTCTTCAAGTGGATCGACCGATTATGAAATCTGGTCAAGTGAAGGAGAAGTAAAAGTGTTGAGATGATGTAATAGTTGTCGCATCGTCCTTGGGTGGTGTAGGCACCTCTGTGATAGATGTAGAAGCTGATGTATCTTGTATTTGTTTAGGCCTCCACACTTGTTTTCTTTGGAACCATGGGTGCATTGTCATTGAACAACTTATCCCTTTGCTTCTCGGCCTCCTGCTCGCCATCTCTTGACTCCTTAACCTCATGGTTTCCTCTTATGTGTCTTTGTTAGCCTGGAGGACACCACTTTGGTCGAGTGTATTTAGCATCTTTCACCTTTACTTGGTGGTGCTTGCTTCATGGTCATTAACGAGTGCTTTAGTAGCGATAGCAATATCGGCTCGGTCAGTGATTATGCACGATCGGCTCTTAGTATGGGAATGTTTGATTGCCCAAGATAAGTGAGTCGACATCCATTTTCTCCTTGCCTTTTGACTCAACTGCTGCAACACTTGGTGACTTAACACGCCATTCTTTTCGACTTTCCGGATGCATGAAATTTCCACTCGGCACCTTTTTACCGGATGGAATCCACTCGGATGGGCGTCACTCGATGGAATCCACCGGATGGAACTTCGATCGGATGGAATCTACTTGGCCACATTTTTCATTTGGATAGCTTCCACAGGTGCATTCTTACACTAGGATATTTTCCACTTTCGGTCGCATTTTTGACCACCGGTGATAGTCACCGATGTTCGATCGGCCATTATATGGGTAATCAAGTCGATTCCACACAGATTGCCTCTGCTCTTACGAAGATGCGCCCTTGGTCCTTCGGTTTCCTCTTGTTGAACATATCATTCGATGGTGACCTTGGTCGCTTCAAGTGTGATGGCGGTTAGGCTGGGACCAACCGGTGATTAGCATATTTGGACAGCAACATATCAAAAGTTGGCTTGATCCGCTTGCGTTGCACTTTAGCTTCCTCTTCCATTTGCCAACTTCGGACTCTTGGGCTTGACAAATTTAACTCAAGTGTCCTGCTTTTGTGTTTGCCCCCGGTGTAGGATTCTTGATGGTGATCGTGATCTTCCTTGCCATCGGGTTGCTTATCAAGCACATGTCTCCCAAGACCTTGTCACCCTCCTTGTCTTTCCTGGGCTTACCAACAATGACATTAGCTTTATTAGCAGATTCGCTACCTCCGGCGAATGAGCACTTCTTCCTTCTAAATCCATGGTGTTCATTGGATAGGGCTGTTTATCAACTTGCATCTCAGAAAAGTTCAATCGTCCATCATTAATGGCCGATTACGTCGTCGAAAAACATTGCAATCGTTAGTAGCATGAGAAAAAGTTATGATACTTGCAATAAGCACGCCGTTTAGCTCTTCACGGCGGTAAAGTATGAGATATTCTAATAATCTTAGCTGCTGACAAAGCATCAAATATTCTATCACACTTAGCAATGTTAAAATAAACTTCATCTCTTCATCACGATTCTTATGAATCGGTTTCGAATCATTACAAGTAAAGGGTTTGGCCTTAGATGGACAAACAAATTCATTAGCAAACATCACCCTCATCGTCAAAGTGATCACTATCATATTCCACCATATTCATCTTTGGTCGATCGGCTTTGTATCTATGCACTTCTTTGAGATCTTTGCTTGGCTTTCACGAGCCAAGGCCCTTTGTAAGACTTGGTTGATATTTAAAACTCATAGCCTTCTAGCTTTTCTCTAATGGGAGTTCTCAAACCACTCGACTAGGTCTGCAAGTCTCTCGGTTATCACCAAACTAAAACATCGGTTTTCGTTTCTCGAATCTCTTGGCGTAATCGGAGACCGATTCATCATGTTTGTTTAACCGATGTTAGATGTGACAACTTGAGTTCATTATGCCATTGTAAAAGTGATCATGAAATTTCTGCTCTAGCTGCGACCAAACTCGAATGGAACCATGTGGTAAGAAGAAAACCATGAAAATGCGGTACGATTAATGATAAAGGAAATGCACTTTCAACTCATTCGATGAGCTGCTTCACCTAGTTGTGCTAAGTATTGACTAACATGCTCCCATGTGGTTTTTGTGCCCTCTCCATTGAACTTAACAAAATCTGGAATTTTATATCCTGGGAAACCTTTGGATGGCATCAAAGTACTCGAGAAGTCGGCTTTGGGTAATCGATTCGAGGTAACTCAACCCCAAAATTCTCTCGAAGCATCTTAGCCATCTCCTCTCTAAGATTAGCTAGACCATCATCCATAGTGGACAATGAAGCTTGTGGCGGTGGCATAGGAGGAGTAGGGTTACTAGCTGTGAGTAAGAATTGTGGCAGGTATGTCGACCCATAACGCTGGTAATTAGAAATGGTTGTATTGTGAAATGAGTTGGGTTAGGCGTTGCTACCGAACTGGTATGCTCATAATAGGATTAATGGGTGCAGCCACAATCGATTTGTTTGGGTAGGATAATGTTGGAAATATGCCCTAGAGGCAATAATAGCATTATTATTATATTTCCTTGTTCATGATGATTGTCTTTTATTCATGCTATAATGCGATTATCCGAAATCGTAATACAGTGAATACATAGACTACAATCGTCCTAGTAAGCCTCTAGTTGACTAGCTCGTTGGTCAATGACAGATAGTCATGGTTTCGACTATGGACATTAGATGTCATTGACAAGCGGGATCACGTCATTAGGAGAATGGCGTGATGGACAAGACAATCTAAGCATAGCACAAAGATCGTGTATTCGTTTTGCTAGAGCTTTTCCAATGTCAAGTATCTCTTCCTTAGACCATGAGATCGTGCAATTCCGGATACCGTGGGAGTGCTTTGGGTGTATCAAGCGTCCTGGCGTGTTGGGTGACTATAAAGGTGCACTACGGTATCTCCGAAAGTGACCATTGGGTTGACCGGATCGAGGCTGGGATTTGTCACTCCGTATTACGGAGAGGTATCAGGCCCACTGGTAATGCATCATCATAATGAGCTCAAAGTGATCAAGTGTCCGTCACGGATCATGCATTGGACGAGTAAAGTGACTTCCGGTAACGAGACTAAACGAGGTATTGGGATATCGACGATCGAAGTCTCGCAAGTAACATACCGTTCAAAAAGGAATAGAATACGGGTTGCTTGAACCCTTGACATCTGGTTCATCCGATGACAACATCGAGGGCATGTGGGAGCCAACATGGGTATCCAGATCCCGCTGTTGGTTATTGACTTGAGGTAGTCTCTTTATGTTCGATGTCCCAACCCGAGGGTCTACACCTTAAGGTTCTTGGGGCTTAGGGTTAATAGGAAGACAAGTATGTGATTACCAATGTTGTTCGAGTCCCGATGAGATCCCGACGTACGAGGAGTTCCTAATGGTCCGGAGGTAAAGATTTATATATGGAAAGTGGTTAAACGGACTGGAAAGTTTCGGGGTATACTAATGTACGGGCAACCGGAGGGTTCCGAGGTCCACGGAGGGGCCACCTGGGGCCACATGGGCTAAGGGAGAGGGGGCCACCGTGGCTGGGCCCTCCCACCTAGGCCCATGGGCTAGGGCATGGGGGGAACCCAAAGGGCGCCCAGCTTGGGGGCAAGCCACCTCCCTCCCCCTTGCCGCCCCCATCTAGGGTTTCCCAGATGGCCGCCCCCTTGCCCTCTCCTCCTATAAAGAGGGGGGGGAGGCTGCCAACAAAAAGGCGCAGCCCCTCCCTCCCCAACCCTCTTTTCTCCGGTGAGCGGCCCCCGGAGAACCTTAAAATTGCACCACGCGGTTGCCATTGAGTTGTCTTCTCAACCTCTCCTTCATCCTTGCTGGATCAAGACGAGGAGACCCATCGTCCGCACGGTGTTGAACACGGAGGTGCCCCAAAGACTTTGGTCATCGGTGATCGGAATCACGCTGGGAACGCCTTTCATCATCACCACTCCCTGCATCATCTACAAGTGGTATGTAGATGCAAACTCTCTTGACTCATTGCTTAGATGAACTCATAGATGGATTTGGTGAAACCGAGGAAAATTTTAATTTTCTGAACGCCCCCAAAATAAGACCCAGTGAGGCACCGGGCAATAGGTAAAGCCGATTAGGGTTTTGCACACTAGCTGCACACCATCATTACCACTAGTCATTGAGATGTATTCTTCTCGGAATTAGTATTTTATGAAAGTTTGATAGACTAGATTGTTACCATCAAAATACACCAACTCAGCCCACCGCCGAGAAAAGGTAGTATTAAGAGGGTTTAACCCCCTTCAAGAGGAGGAAATTGATTTCCCAATCGGAGTGATGTTTTGGCGATCCTTCTTGAACTTTGCAAGGAACTCCCCAAGTCCTTCTCCTCGCTGCTTCTTGTACTTATAGACTTGGCGATGATCGGCCGATATCTCATCAAGACCGGCTTAATGATGTTATGTTCCACCCTTGATGGTTAAGACGAATGGTGGATGATGATGATTGATTTCGATCCCCTGAGTCGCAAAAGTGTGTTCGCACACCTAACAGCCCTCACACGGGGTGATGCACCCAGCTCACGCCAAGGAGACCACGGCGTACCAAGACAATCCGCGGTTGCTTTTGAGGACCTCAAACCCCACACGCCCGGAGGGACCTCAAGGGCGGCGGCATGGGCTGCCCTATCGATTCGCCGCCCAGAGTTGGATCCCAGGCCTTCGGCGGAAGAACTAGCTAAGAATGAGAAGAAAGATAAAGGAGAGATAAAAGTAGATGAACACAAAAAGTAGTAGATGTGTTTGTTCGATTGGTGTTGTTTAATCGGCCCACCCCCAACATATATAAGAGGCGGTGGACTTCCGCAAAGCAAAGGATTTATCTAGGCTTTCCTTACAAGAAAATTACATCAATTCACGCCCTAGAGTCCTAGTTCGGTCCCACTGGATTCAGCCCGACTGGTCCAATCTTCTGCCTAGCTCTTGGGGCCGTGGAATCTGTATACTGGGGAGACGGTTCAAATATCAATTTTGTGTGCTTTGACGAGGCCAACAACCGAATTTTCCAAATAAGGCCATCTTGAATACTCCACGGGTCATTCTAATTTCGAGTCGGACTGCCCGACCGACCTCCACTTTGCAGCCTCTGCAGGTCATATACTACGTTGATGATGATGACTCCAAAAGCAAAGTTGACCGCTTCGATGTTACAACAACTCCCGTGTTGAACATTTTTTCATCCGGCCATCTAGATAAGTATTTGAGCCCATCTTCAGCATCTGGTCGGATTGGCCCGACAGTTTTCACTGTTCACGGCCAAGCTCTCCCCGCAAGGTTACTGTTCACGGCGGCAAGCTTTCCTCGCAAGGTTTTTGAGGCAGTAAACGACCCGGATAAAAATGTGCCCAAAAGCAAAGTTGACGTTTTGACGAGACGAAAAACTTTCGTTTGAACGCCCGATTCGAGGCCATCTTCTGGGGCAAAATACTCACGCATTACGTCAGACACTTGCCAAGACATGTCTGGTCTCCCGCATATTTCGCCTCTTGACAGGGCTGCATTCAGATAGCTCTAACTTTGCATACGAACTCGGATTGAGATGATTTTATATAAAATCGACCGATTTGACGAGACGAAGACAATTCATGTAGAGCATGCCTTCATCCGAGGTTGTCCTTGAGGCTTAATTGACCAAAAGCACTCAGAACACCTGAACATGACAATCTGAGTGTAGTTTTGGTCTTTGATATGATGCAATAATTATGGTCCAAACATTAAAGTTGTTCCATTCCGATGTGAAACTTTTCATGCTGAAAACCCTTTCACTCTGTATCTTGCCAAAATCGGCCAACAACATGTAAAAAAACATGTTCCTATATTTGAAAAGGATGTATTTTTAGGTATTTGAAAATGATTTTATGGCATTGAATTGTGACACAAAGTAATGTTATGTATATGAAACAAATTGTTAGGTACTTAGCGAAAATCTGTAAAATGGTTGAACGGAAACAGAAAAAAGGGGCAACAAAAATAATAATGTATAAAAGGAAAAGAAGCAAGAAAGGAAACAAATAGCCCTGTCTATACAGCCCGATTATTCGTCCGTTGTTTAACTTACGAGGTTGTTTTGAATTTCGTACGTCGCACGTCACTTAGAAAATTTTGTACCACGCTCACGTCTATGTACTGCGAGGCCTTCTCTGCATCAAACGCTGCGCTAACTGGCCATCTCTTATGGTCACAAGTCATGTTTCAGAATTTCTTTTATATAGGCAAGTGGCCTTGGCCTTCGTATATAATTCATAAAGAGGGCATTTTATACAGCAGTACTACAAATGAGAGAGGATGCATATCTTTAATCCCACCGATTTGTTATAGATTATTGATGACGCGCTGTGTGCCTGTCTATTCTACAATGAAATGATAGGTACTCCTTTTTAAAATAGATGACTCAACTTTGTACTAACTTTAGTACAAAGTTGGGTCATCTATTTTAGAACGGAGGGTGTATTTGATAAATAAATGACCACATGAAATATATTGAATTTACCTAAACATAACCATACATTAGTTGTTTACCATCTATTTCTACAATGAAATGATAGGTATTTTGATAAATAAATGACCACATGAAATATACTTAATTTACACATAAACATACATTAGTTGGTAATCCAAGAAAATCTCATATATTCCCGTAAAGGCAAGGTCACATATACAAACTGGCTTGGTATAACAACATACATAACAATTTAGATAGTAAATACAACTAATCAGTACAGATAATAGGCAATAAGAAATACTCCCTCCGCTTATAAATATTAGTCCTTTTAGAGATTCCAATATGGACTACATATGGAGCAAAATGTGGAATCACCTATAAACTATGTCTATAATTTTCAGATATTTTCCTTCCAAAATGTAAGATATTTTTTGACGCTACCATAGTATCAAAAACGCCTTACATTTCGGGACGGAGAGAGTTTATATTGATATTTTTAAAAACTTATATTTAGGAACAGAGTGAGTAGATTGTATACATCATGGGAATGGAATCTTCACATGCCTCTACCAAAGGGCCACCATGTTCCAAAACAAAGAAGATTTATGTCTGCCTAATGCAGCTGGCTGTTTTTGTGGAGGGCATCAAATTCATAGGACAAGCATCCTAACAAGAATTAAATTAGTTGCAATATCAAATAATGATATATACTAAATACTACCATACGAGCAGTAGCAGGGATATGCAGTAATCATACTTTTCCCTTTGTTTGTTGTTTTGTTAAAGATCAATCAGGCTGGAAGCTATATGTAATAATGTGGCAGACCGGCAATTCCATTTATACATGAAAATGCTTACCAAAACAAACCAACAGGGAAAATGGTGTCACTACACTTGTAAATTAAGTAAGGTCCAAATTAAAATGTCAACCAATCAGCAACCACCTGTGTCGCTTACAGAAAAGATAACTATCCCGTTAGGACAACATAACTGATATAGCAAAGTAACATCATGTATAAAATGGAAGACAAAGAGTTCTACACCAAAAGTGATAACTGAAAAAAAGCTAAGATATGCATAAGATGTCAGTATACCTAGCGTGTATCCAGGGCCAGTTGAGCTGCTCAAGCTAGATATCATTACTTAGTTATGCATTAGTGCTGGAATAAATTTCAAAGAAGATTCAATCAAATTTTATTGCATCAGCACATATAAATACATAAAAGACAACTTGAATTCTCTTTGAAAACATAACATCTGCTCAATCGGCAACAACCATGTTTCTCCAACACTATTGGAAAAGTTGAACAATAACAATACCCATGATTGACATGCTCCTTTTGTGTTGTTGTTTTTCATCTGACACGAGCTATTGCAAGTTCGAACTATCTCTACCACTGTTGTGAAACCTTATTTAACAACCAAAAAGAAATGTCCTAAATTTAAGCCCAGCTAGAGCGATTAGGTTTTTTATCTCTAGGAAATATATACAAAGGGCTAGACGTCTAAAGAAAGACAGTTACAGGAATCTATAAAGCATTGCTTTCGCTTAATCTTTTGTCATATATCGGAACTGTTATAAGCAAAATGAGTATTTATGAGGTCCGGGAAAATAAAATGGAACCGTGTTTATGTTCTTGAGGCCAGCTTATAAGGTTCAATCATATTCCCCACGGTTGCCGTGCCATGACATGGTGAAAATAGATACTGAGTTTGTACGCAGGTACTCATGAATTAGGCAAAAACAATCGTACCTAATTTATAATCTTCATGTAGTACTACTGCAACTCATAACTGAAAAGGACCTCATGATTTAGATAAAGATAACCTATACGATGTGTAAAAGTAAATTTCTCCATAAATATTTCCATTACCTCATATCACAATGTTTTGACCTGCAACTGCATCTATCAGTTCAGGAGAAAATTCACAGATTCAATGAAATATTGTCTGGGGTTGAGGGAAGACTTGAGAGAAACAAAGCTTGCAAATTTGTAGGAATGGATTGTCTAGTTACCTTGTAGAAGGAGATTTCACATCAACATCAGAGGAGGAGAGGATGTACTAGGGCGGGCCCATGATTTTTAAGAGGTATTCAAAATTTGAAAAGTTTGCTTTTTTAAACCTCAAGTTTCAGAGTGCTAATTTTTAAAGTAATGTTTGTTGTTACGAATTCATAATTCAAACAGATTCTCGAATTGTTGCAAACAATATTAATGTATTAGACTACTTAATAACTTCTAAAATCTCAGTTTCTTTTGTGTAAACAACACATAAATTCACTGGTAAGTGCAAACAAATCTGAAATTTCAATACGCTGAAACAGAAAGCCAATTAGACAATAACTTACTGTTTGTATGTGGGGATGGGACGCACCCGCAAGCAGAATGCGGCCGAGGCCATTTATCCTGATCCGGAGTGCCGACGTAGGAAAATTTGGACTTCATGCCGGATGCGAGATGTCTGCACCGCGCCGCCGCCCGCCGGCCCGCGGCCACGACCACACCTGCCCATGCCATTGTGCGCTTGTTATGTCTGGATGCGGCTGCGCGCGGTCGCATATGAGGATGAGGTGCGATCTGATTTGGGATTTCGGGAGGCGGCCGACGGTTCATTTGATCAATTGAGTTCAGCGAAATAACGCAGGCTGGTTATTTTTGAATGGGCTGCGAGCGTGGAAGGAGTTACTGTCGTGGCTACTGGGCCATGTGGGTGGGAAGGAGGAACCAGCCAGCGCACCCAGAACATGGGCTGAAGGCTTGTTAGCCTCACTTATTGCCTCGGTTTACTTTTTTCATAGCTGTGTAATATACACTATATATATGAAATCTTTTGATTAAAATAATGGGTATTCAACTGAATACCCATGAATTGAAGGCCCCCCCTGGATGTACTGCATAACCAGAAGAGGACTTTCAGCTACAGATAAGCATTGACGAAGATTTTTTTAAGATATTGTGACCGGCAACGCAACATTCAGAAATGAAATCGCAGTATTGTACCTTCCACGGAGTTAACTGGTCATGGCCTTCTCCTGCAAGAGGAGAGGATGTACTGCATAACCAAAAGAGGATTTTCAGCTACAGATAAGCATTGTCAAGATTTTTTTAAGATATTGTGACCGCACAACGCAACATTCAGAAATGAAATCGGCAGTATTGTACCTTCCACGGAGTTAACCGGCGTGGCCTTCTGCCTACAATCCCAAACACAGACATGTCAACATTCTGCTATTGTTACTCTCTCAACAGGTACACATTATTTGACAGGTTACAATGTATCCTCCACTTACAGATTTCAATCCAAGATATCATTGTTCGACCATGGTGTCCTCGAGCTGGTTCTGGACATGATGGTCATCACACGCCCCGAACCTCCCGTGTGCTGCACAACCTGCCAACAATAAGCACCACCAAAATGAGCCGACACCGCCCCCCATGAGCAACCAAAACGGACACAAGACGCCGGCAATAGACCGAACCTCACGACGGTGCCCTTGGTGAATCATGGTGCACCGCCCGATCCGCCGGAGCAGGATGGTGAGCTTCCATTGGCGATCCGCTTGAGTTGCCTTGAGGTCTCAAAATGCCGGAGGCGATCTTCCTTCCCCCGCTGGTTATCACTGTGGATAAAAAAAAGTTTTACCAGGGCCAAAGGCCATACATTGTAGTAAAGTAAAGCCCTTATACAATGGGGTTATATAAAATAGACTATACAATCTAACCCCCTCAAACTCATGATGGATCAACAACACCGAAGTTTGAGAGGAAAAATTTGGCCGAGTCTTGTGCCTTCGTGAAGAAGTCACCAATCAGAACTTGGAGGGCACATAGTGAAGAGCGAGAGTCCGATCTCGAAAAGAAAGACGCAAAAATGGGCATTCACACGATTGCTTGGTGAGTTTGCTTCACCGGTCACGCTAATACGATGGCACCAAAGATCGCTCGACAAGAAGGGAGTCGAGGTAGCAGCAGACACAAAAATCCTCAAGTAACCACCGAACAGATCCCTCACCCAAGATAGCCATGGCTCGCAACTCATCTCAGAGAAGCGAGAAACCCCTATTTCTTTGTCTTCCTGCAAGAGAGCCACCAAGAAAGACACAAAAGCGAGGCCGTCGAGGGATCACTAGCCTGTAGCATCAGTAAGCCCGAGCTCAAGAGAACTGGAGCGGGAAAGAAAAGGCTGAGAGATCGTGCACAAGATATCGAGAACACGGAGGAGGTGACTATAGGGATGAGGGGAGCTGAAACAAACCGACCTTAGTGAACAGGATAGAAGATGTCGATTAAAAAAAGATAGACAATAAACGAGGTGACGATAGCGGTGGGATTAGGAAGAGGGTCACCATCGAGGCAGGTTGAACGCTGAGCTCCATAGGAGTCACAACTGCGGTCATCCCGAGAGCAGCTAAAAGGTCCTAAATATATTTCTCTTGGGAGATGTAGCCATGAGGTCGAGGAGATCCCCCAAGAAAATAGCGGGGACCAAGATCACCATGAGGAACTGGTGAAGGGGCCTTAACAAAGGCAATGTAGTCGAGTCCCACCAGGATGATCATGTCATAAACATAAAGAAGGAGAAGAGTCCCACCCGGGAGACGGGAACAAACAAGGGATCATGATCAGGGCAAGAAACCAGGGCATACCACAGAGGGAAGCACTCAAACCGACCGAGGGGCCTTTTAAGACCGGAGGGAGGGCGGTCGATAGACCATGGAGATAGTACCCTGGTGGCTGGTAGACCTCCCACGCAAATCGCCATTGAGAAAAGGCTCGACATCAAGTTGAGAGATAGACCACGCCAGGCCACAAGAAGAAGAGTGCAACAAGGTCATATGAGCCAGAGCAATGTATCATCATAATGCCCCTGCCCTCGCGAAACCACGGGCCACAAGACGAGCTTTAGCGCCAAGAGAACCATCAAGCGAGTCTTAATCTTGTAGACCCACTGCGGTGATGGGACAAATGTAAGGAAGGGAAACCAGCCCCATGTGCCGAGCCAAGGAAGCAAGCCTTCGCCATCGCAAGCGCCATTCAGGTTGAGTCATGGCAGTCCAATAGGAAGTGGGCTCAATAGAGAGACCACACCATCTCGAGAGTAGCGACCGGGGGGGCAGGCCGAGCACGGAGGTTATGAACCGGGAGAGGATGAGAAGGTGCACCAGAGGTGGAAGGGCCAGAGAAGCATCCTAACGAGGGCACGAGTATAGTGGAGAGGAAACGTGAGAGAGGGGGAGGAGAGGAAGGGGGGAGGTGGAGGAGTAGGATGGGAGGATGGTGTCTTGGTGAAGGAGAAGGAATGAGAGGTATGAGTAGGAAGAGGTGAAACATGAGGCACATAGCAGGTGTATTGGGGAGAAGAAGAAACAAATGTCGCCAAAGAGAAGCTCGAGGAAGAAGGATGGGTAATAAGAGTGAGACTCCAAAAGTCACATCACGCGAGATGGCAAGCGAACCAATAGGATCCCAACAGCGATAGCCCTTGTGCTCATCATCGAGCTAAGGAAAACACACTCACCGACGAGCGGGCTTTGGCGCTCGGGGACAAGAAGGACATAGCACACACATCCAAACATACAAGGGCTGAGTAGTCGAGAACGACCGGAGACACTCCATAGGGAATACCATCCCAGGCGTTGATGGCTGGATGTTGATGAGGTAGGGGACGCAAACAGCCTCACCCCAAAATGTGGGGAAGGGAAGGGCATCATCCCGGACGAGCCGCTTCAAGCAAATGACGATGCTTACGCCCGCAACGCCATTCAACATGAGCACGGACAAGAGAATGGGCAAGAGTACCTGTTCCGAGAAAACCACGCAAAAGTTGGGAGATAAACTTCCAATGGACGGCACGAAAGGTGCGAATAGGCGGGAAAACGGTGTGAACCATGGCAAAAAACGCTTGTATATAGAGAGAACCTCGCTAAATTTCATGAAGTAGAGCCAAGTGTAGAGAGAGAAATCATTAATAAACAAAACATAGTAGCGATGGCCACCCAATCAAAGGAGCAGACCACGTACATCGAATGAACTAAGTCAAAAGGACGAGAGACCGACTCACCGGTAGGATAAGGTAATTGAGTCTGCTTCCAAGTCTGCAACCATTACAATGTAAGGAGACATTCGAAACCCAAAAGGCCCCGATGAACTAAAGAAGACAAGCGAGAGCCAAGATGTGACCAAGGCGATGATACCGCCGAAGGGCAGACAAGAGGCGCAAGAGCATGAGAGCTGGGTGGCAGCGAAGGAACACAAAGCCCCAACCTCCCAAAGGCCCCGACCACGGCGCCGGGGCCAACACCAACCAAAGCCTTGGTGCGACGATCCTGAATGGAGCAAGAGTCGGTATCAAGAATGACACGACAACCGTAATCGAAGTTGGGCAGGAAAAAGATTCATGGTAAGACGAGGAACGGTGAAACACTTCAAAAAAGACGGAGGGAAAGAATACCACCACTAGCAACAGGAGATGTGCCAAGAAGAACATTAATAGGAGAATCAAGAGGGTTAAGAGAAGACAACGTCAAGAATCAGAGGACATATGAAAGGAAGCCCAAAGTCCGTAACCAGAAGATGTACTGACGTGTAGATGCGGGGGGGAGAAGTAGTCACAGCAACAGAGCTCCGAGGAAGAACCAGAGGAAGCAAAGACGCTTGGCCGCATAATGTCCTCGGGCGAGTGACGGACGAGGAAGACGCAGGAGTCCCACGAAGAGGATCCCGTCACGCTTTTCCGGCAAAATCGATTTCGGGTGACCGACCGAGCAAGATTCAGAATGTGCGACGGCCTTGTTAGCATAAGGAGGGCGAACCCCCAAGGAGTAGGTAGGAGCGGCGAGCGGTAAGACGAGGGATGTCTCAGAGCTCTAGCAGCCAACACCGATTTAAACAACAAGCAACCCAAAGAGGAAGGCAGTCTCTCAAAGACAAAGTCCAAGTACCTCCGAGATAGGAACACGCCCACGAGCAAGGTAAGCACGACGAGGCTCAAACTCAGACCGAGGCAAGATAAGAACTCATGCACCCTCCGAACTCCAAGTCACCGAGTCCGAGAGCAACGAAAGTGCCACAAACAACTGTCCGCAGGGAGTCAAGCGACGCCAGATGGCAGAGCACCGAATAGAACTCATCAATGTAAGAATCACTTGTGGAGGCGTTCTCACGCATGATGTAGGTAGAGAGCATCACCGAGGGTTGATAGCCCAGAGGTAAGACCACATCACCGCAACTGCCAAGTCCCATGAACTCCGCAAACCGAGGAGGACACTCAAAGGAGAACAAAGAGATGAGCATCATCATTGCACCACAATGTAAGGAAATATCATCCTCATACAAGAGAGCATCGAAAAGCGGATACCCATCATAAGCATAAACCGCAACATCATCCGAGCCTTGGCAGATCTCGGCCACCCGAGAAGCATCAGAGAAGGACCGTGGCACTGTGGGATTGGGGCCATAAACCGGCATGGCGGGGGGGCCAGAGAATACCCCAGTATGAGTCCACGGATATGGATGGCATGAAGCCCACAAACAGCAATTGGTGCCATCAAACATCACCGAGCACCGAGGGACCGCGACAAGCCCAAGAGGACATGAGGAAGTCACTCCGCTGTTGTCGGCCTTTTTTCTTGAATTCAACGAAGGCCTGATTGATCGGGGAGAAGCTCACGAGGCCGAAACCGAAAGGGAAGAGATGCTCACGAGGGGGGATCGAAAAAACAAGGCCAGATCGCAGAGACCGAGGGCCGAACGGATCGGGCAGCGGGCAAGAGGCCCAAGACCCGAGCCAGAGGGAGCCGGGCGCCGAGGACAGCAAAGCTACCGGAGCAGGGGCTGGGAGGAGACACGGGAAGGGGAAAAGACAACAAGAAGTCGAGGGAAGAAAGTTCGACAGGGCCGGCAGGGGATCGGGTGGCTGGAGCGCAGAGGAGGAGGGCGCCGGATCCGAGCAGGAAAAAGGGGGCCCGGATTCAAGAGAAGGGCCGGACCGGTGGATCGTGGGAGGAGCTAGCACGGGTCGCAAATAGAGAGGGAAACCTAACATCTGATACCATGTTGGATAAACAACAACTAAGTTTTACCGAGGGCCAAAGGCCATTACATATACATGTGTGGTAATGTGCAGAGCCCTTATACAATGGGGTTATACCAAAAGAGACTATACACATCTAACAATCACAACCAAATCACAAATAGTGATGAATATGCAAAATAAATAAGAGAAATGCATAGATGTTTAGTAAACCTGGTTAGATAATTGATTCTTGAATTTGTATGGGTGTGATGACCCACAAGTATAGGGGATCTATCGTAGTCCTTCTAAGTAAGAGTGTCGAACCCAATGAGGAGCGTATGAAATGATAAGCGCAGCAAGGTATTCTCCGATCGAAATAAGCGGTAAAGATAGTTTTTTGATAGGATAATTTGTAACGAGCAACAAGTAACAAAGGTAAATAAAGTGCGAAAGGTGGCCCAACTTTTGTAGCAAAGGATAAGCCTGGATAAACTCTTATAATAGGAAAAGCGCCCCAGGACACATGGGAATATCGCGCTTAGTTTTCATCACGCTCATATGATTTCTTTCTTTTGATAATTTGATATGGGTGGACGGTGTTGCGTTCTTACTTGAACAAGCATCCCACTTATGATTAACCTCTATTGCAAGCATCCACAACTACAACAAAAGTATTAAGGTAAACCTAACCATAGCATGAAACATATGGATCCAAATCAGCCCTTACGGCAACGATAAACTAGGGTTTAAGCTCCACTCTAGCAACCCATCATCTACTTATTACTTCCCAATGCCTTCCTCTAGGCCCAAATAATGGTGAAGTGTCATTAGTCAACGCTCACATAACACCACTAGAGGAGAGACAACATACATCTCATCAAAATATCAAACAAATACCAAATTCACATGACTACTAATAGCAAGACTTCTCCCATGTCCTCTCAAACGAATTACTCCAAAGCATATTCATGTTCATAATCGAGGGGTATTAATATGCATAAAGGATCTG
Organism: Aegilops longissima; assembly: GCA_021605205.1. Lineage (NCBI taxonomy): Eukaryota > Viridiplantae > Streptophyta > Magnoliopsida > Poales > Poaceae > Aegilops > Aegilops longissima. The sequence goes on from JAHIAM010002698.1 coordinate 57,802, forward strand.
AACATATGATCTTCCACCAAATAAACCAACTAGCATCAACTAAAGGAGTAATCAACACTACTAGCAACCTAATAGTACCAATCCCGGACTTGGAGACAAGAATTGATACAAGAGATGAACTAGGGTTTTGAGAGGAGATGGTGCGGTGAAGATGTTGATGGAGATTGCCTCCCATGAGAGGAGCGCGGTGATGATGGCGATGATTTCCCTCCCGAAAGTGTCCTAAACCCTGGGGAGCCCTAGATTGGTTCCCCTTGGGAGTTTCCCCAAAGGTTGCTTATGATTTTTCCCCACAAAGACCTCATATAGAGAAGATGGGCATGGAGGGCCATCAGGGGCCCACGTGGGGGCGCCGGGGTAGGGCGCCCCCCTCGGGGTGTGGGGCCCTCCGTGAACTTCTTCCCTGGATATTTTATTATTTCCAAAATGACTTTGGGAGTTTCGGACTTTTGAGTTGTAAATAGGTCTCTAATATTTGCTCCTTTTCCACCCTGTAATTCCAAATGGATTTCCTCCTTATGTAAACCTTGTAAAATAAGAGAGAATAGGCATAAGTATTGTGACATAACGTGTAATAACACCCATAATGCAAAAATATCGATATAAAAGCATGATGCAAAATGGACGATCAACTCCCCAAGCTTAGACCTCGCTTGTCCTCAAGAAAGCCGATAAAGATAAATATGTCCCCATGTTTAGAGGTAGAGGCCGATAAAAAAATTACGGACATGAAGGCATCATGATTATTCTCATAAAACAACAATATAGAAATGTCATATGATTCTTATGTTCAAGTAATAATCCATTCACAATGCAAAGTAAGAATCATAAACTTTATTGAGAACAAACAAACTATACCTCAATTAAGCAATTGCAATTTATCATAACATCGAAAGAGTCTATTCAACTTAATAGCAAGTCCACATACTCAACTATCATTTAGTCCTTCATAATTGCTAACACTCACGCGATACTTGTGGTTACGGAGTTTTAATCGACACAAGAAAGATAGGGGCTTATAGTTTCGCTCCCAACCTTTTACCCAAGGGTAATGTCAACAATAATAACTCATGCCCCTACATCTAACTAGATATATCAATCAGATCTTTCCAACACACGGGCTTGCCAAAGGATAAAATGTAAAAAGGAAAGGTGAAGATCACCATGAATCTTGCATAAGGTAGAGGATAATAATAAAAGATAGGCCCTTCGCAGAGGGAAGCAGAGGTTCCTATGCGCTTTTATGGTTGGATGCACAAAATCTTAATGCGAAAGAACGCCACTTTATATTGCCCCTTGTGATATGAACCTTTATTATGCAGTCCGTCGCTTTTATTTCTTCCACATCACAAGATCGTATAAAGCTTATTTCCCACACCAATCAATCATACATATTTAGAGAGCAATTTATTGCTTTGCACCGATGACAACTTACTTGAAGGATCTTACTCAATCCATAGGTAGGTATGGTGGACTCTCATGGCAAAACTGGTTTAGGTTTTGGAAGCACAAGTAGTATCTCTACTTGGTGCTGAGAATTTGGCTAGCACGAGGGGAAAGGCAAGATCAACATGTTGGATGATCCATGACAATATACTTTATCTGATACAAGAATAACCCATTACGTTGTCTTCCTTGTCCAATGTCAACTCTTTAGCATGTCATATTTTAATGAGTGCTCACAATCATAAAAGATGTCAATAATAGTATATTTATATGTGAAACCTCTTTCTTTATTACTTCCTATTAATTGCAACGATGACCAAATCTATGTTTGCCAACTCCCAACAACTTTCAATCATCATACCCTTTCCATGTGAAGTCATTACTCTCAACAAGATCAATATGAACTCTTTGTTTCTTTTTATCCCTTTTTCTTCTTTTCTTTTATTCACTCAAGATCATGGCAAAATAATCAAGCCCTTGACTCAACACTAATCTTTATTATATAGCTCACGGACTCGATTACATAGAGAGATCATAAAGCAAAACTCAAAACTAGATCATGCCATAAACTTTATTCTACTAGATCAAGATACTACTAATAGGATCGAACTAAGAAAAATGGTAAAGATAGGAGATGTGATGATATACACCGGGCACCTCCCCAAGCTTGGCTACCAAGGGAGTGCCCATACCCATGTGATGATATCTCCTTCTTGTCGGTGAAGATGGCTGGAGGTGATGGGTAGTCGCACATCGAGCAAGAGGTCCTCCAACTTGTAATAATGCCCTTGAGTGCAACGATATGATCCTTCAACAAAATATTTTCACTTGTGAGATACTTGTTTTGAATAGAGCTAACTCAATCATCTTAAAAGCTTCGATTTCAGTTGGCGAGAAAGTTGTGACTGTTGAAATGTGTCTTCTCGCCAAGGAGCTTGGTCCTCCGTGGCCTTCTTGATCCCTTCATCCTTGTTGATTCCCATGGGTTCTTCCCACTTCAGCTCTATCTTCATTAGCGCATATTTGTCACCATTGTTGGAGGAGGGGGACGACATGATGCTCTAGATATGTCGAAAATAGCTCAAACAAGAACAGAGGATATTTGCGTGATAGGAGTCAAAACCTTCGAGAATATATAATGAATTTTACCACCAAAATATGATCTTGCAAGAACGGAGTCCAAGGCACACAAGGTGCCCACGAGGTAGGGGCGCCCCACCCTCGTGGGGCCCTGTCCTTTTC